>APFE031498686.1:1335-105470 GCA_000404065.3 Pinus taeda
GTGAATATTGTTTAAGAATTCTTAACTGCTCTTAAGCAATACTTTCATTTTTCCCTTGTTAGCATAGTGAAAGATTCTCAATTGCCTTTCACTCACTAATTCCATAACTTCATTACATAATCTAAGAAATTGTTCCACAGATGTCTATCTGGCTTTGCAGCAATACTCTGTCTTCAAAAACATACTTCAGCAGCACATTACCTGAACTCCATTGCCCAATGGCCCTAACTGTTTTGTAATCTATACCTCAACTCTGTTTGAATTCACCAACCAACCAAATTCAAAACAAAACCAGCACACCATAACTAGCCTAAAATCATCCACCAACAAAACTAAATCCTAAAGAGAGAGCCCTCTCTGGTTACAGGTAGGCTAGGACCTGTAACTAAAAGATTGGTTAGTGGTTACCTCGGCCGTATTCCCATTAGGAAGCAGGGAACAACCTAAGTGATAACAGGCTCCTTGGAGTTTTTTTGTTGTTGTGGGAGGTCTATGTGATGTGTTCCACCAGTTCCACTTGCTTAACTAACACATAGGGATTCAAATCATATAATAGTAAATTATCATCACATGTTTACCCCGGTTGGCCGGTTACTTAGGTAGATGTGGGAGGAGGGTGTTACTGAGTGGTATCAGAGCATGTTTCACCCCTCGGAATGGATTTGATGTGTGTTGGTCATGCATTCATGTCAGTTGCATATGTGTTTCTTGTGTTGTAAGACCATGTGATTGTTGCATTTTTATGGTATGGGTTATGGTTGTAGTGAGCTCACCATGGGAAGTTGATGGTGTCGTTGTGGAGTGTGTCGTCATGAGTGTATGGTTGATAATGCATTGTTTATGCACGTTAGTATTCACATGTGGTCAAGTGTATAGTAATGTGGTGGTTGTTGTCATGCATGAGGTCATGGTATGTGTAGTTGATATGGTCATGCATTAATGACTGGAATCTAGATAAAATGATGGTTATATGGTTACATGCTTATGTGTTATATTTCTATATGTTGTCATGATTATGTTATACATGTATTAAGTTGATTTGTTGATCCTACAGACGAGGTATCCTCCCTAAACTATGCTAAGGTACATTGGTTTATTGTGATTTGGTTTAGCTGACATGATATAACTTACAGGAATAATATCAAAGATGACTAGCAAGATGGTATACTAGAGTTCCCGAGACTCTCCCTATGGATCAGATGAGCAGTGCAGTGTTGGGCATTCTTCTAATTTGGCAGACACACTGAGAAGCTTAAAGGCATAAATAAGGAGTTGAAAGGTAGACAATGACATAATCATATAGGCAGAGGAGAAATAAATAGAGGTAAATGCAGTGATACTTCAGAGTTTTTCAAAATTGTAGCGAGAGGGACCACTTCGGATCAGCCATGAATAGGAGGAAAAAACTAATGGGGCATATGGAAATAGGTCTCTTGGTGGGTACAGGTTAGGTAGAGATGACACGATCAGAGATGGCATGTTCTTGGACACTTCGGATAGGAGGGGTGATAGAAACAGGTACTATTCTAGTTATGGTTCTGAGAGGCATTATGATCGACATTGTTATCATCCTTACATGAGGAGTGACGAGGGATATTTTTTGAACAAGTTTGTTGCTTGGAATAAAGAAGTTCTTCAGATTGCACGATTACTTAGAGAACATGAAAGCCAGAATAACTACATTCAGTCTCAAAGGGAAAGTAGATATTTGGTGGGAAGATGTGAATAATGTTAGAGATATTCATAAGGAGGACTTGCCTTGGAGTGAGGTTGAGAGGGTATTCTGAAAGAAGTATATATTGAAGAGATACTATGACGACAGGGTAAAATAATTCTATGATTTAAAGATGGGATCGATGACATATGAGGAGTACATTAGAAGGTTTTTGGAGTTGTTGAGGTATGTGCCTTACCTCATGGAGGAGAAGGCCAAGATTCAAAGATTCATTAGCGGATTACCGATTGCATTCAAAAATATGATTGAGTTTGATGAAAGCATATTGCCAATCATGGATGTGTAAGTTGGTTGATGTACTGCTGCTAATTCATCATTTGAGCTGAGACTACATCTTGTTACCATTAGGGTACATATAGGTTTAGAATCCTCCATTCCATACCTTTTCAAGATTTGTTTGAGATATATACCTTCTTGTTGAGCATACCCTTTACAAACAAGTCTGGCCTTGTTTCTAATGACTTCTCCATTTTTATTCAGCTTGTTCTTGAATATCCATTTAATTCGTATAATATTTTTATCATGAGGTCTAGGAACTAATTCCCAAGTGTCATTCTTTTCAATTTTCTCAAGTTCTTCATCCATGGCCTTGACCCAACATTCATCTTTGCATGTTTCATTTACATTTTGAGGTTTGGTGGAGGATAGTAATGCTAGACAGCGTGAGGTCCCTGTAATAGTTCTTCTTGTCTGTACACCTACCTCCTTTTCCCCTAAAATTTGAGTTTTTGGATGATTTTTCTTAACATGCCTAGACGAAGTATTTTCTTCTATCATTATATCTTCTTTTGGTGCTTCATTGGTTTCTTCTTCAATATGATTTTGATTTGATGTGAGAAAGTAATCCCCCTCTTCCTCATTGTCATAATATTCTGTTGATTTTATCTGTTTTGGATTTTTGCATGCTTCATCAACTACAACATCAATGCTTTCAACAATTTTCCCAAGTCTTTTATTATAAAATTTATATCCTTTACTTCTAGAAGAATAACCAAAAAGAATACCTTCATCTGTTGTGGGTTCAAACTTACCAAGTTTTTCATCAATCCTTTTGATAAAACATTTTCTTCCAAAAACTTTAAAGTATTTTATAGTAGGAGTCTTACCATACCAAAGTTCATGTGGAGTTTGAGTGTTATCTACCCGGACATTTGCTTTGTTGAGAATAGTCATAGCGGCTAATGCAGCTTCACCCCAGAAGGTTGTAGGAGTTCTCGATTCATCTAGCATAGCTCGACCCATTTGTTGAACTGTTATGTTCATTCTTTCTACCACACCATTTTGTTGAGGAGTTCTTGTGGTGGAAAATTTTCTTTTTATTCCATGTTGTTCACAAAAGTCAAAGAATTCATCCAATATAAATTGCCCTCCTCGATCAGATCTGAGCCATTTGATTCATTTTCAACCAAAGCTTTGAAGGCTTGGAACTTTTCAAATGCTTCATCTTTATGCTTTAGAAGATGTATCCAACACATTCTATAAAAATCACCAATGAACAAAATAAAGTATTCTTCTCCACGATGTGACTTTTTCCTTGTTCGTCCACATAAATCAGTGTGAACAAGTTCAAGAGGCTTACTAGCTGACCCTTCTTTTTTCATGAAGTGAACTCCGGTTTTCTTACCAATTTGACATGGTTTTCATATTGTATTTTCTGGGATGTTGATATGTGGAAGATCACGAACAACCTTGAGTCTACATGCTTTTCTTATTTGAGAAAAGCTTAGATGTCCCAATCTTCTATGCCATAGCCAGTTTTCATCATTTTTACTTAGATAGTACTGTTGTTGTCCTCCTTTGAGTATGTATAAGTTGTTTGGATTTCTTGTACCTTTGATCACAGACTCTCTTTTATCAAGCTCACAAGCAACACATCTGTTTGATCGAAACACCACTTCATTTCCTTGATCAAACATTTGACTGACACTCAATAGGTTATGCTTTAAACCATCTACATACATAACATTTCCAACTTTAACCTTTTCTTTCAAGAAAACATAACCCTTACCTTTTATGATAGTCAGAGTGTCATTTCCAAATGAGACGTTGTTTTCCTTTTCTAAGGCATTATACGAGTGAAGTTTCTCTTTGTCACCTATCATGTGTTTGGAGCATCCACTCTCGATGTACCACTGATTTTCTTGTCCTTCTGCACACAAGGCTATACCACATCTTTCTGTTTGAAAATCTTTCCTTCTCCATATCTTTGGTTTTAATGGCATTTGATTCTTTTGCAGTGTTTGCCGAAATTTTCTCTTGCATTCATATTCTTCATGACCAAAGTTGTTATAGATTGAGCATTTTATTTCATTTTCAAGAGGAGAAAAGTTATTATAGGAACTTCTCTTGATCCCTGTTACATTCCTTTTATTTTGTGCTTCTTTAGTCATGATGGTTTTGTGAGCAATGCATTAAGCAGCTTTGTGCCCAAAATTATGACATGAAAAACATTGCCCATTAAATAAGTTTCTACTATTGAATCTATTTACCTGTTGATTGTAGTTTCTATTTATATTTACCTAAGGTTGGTTGTGGCTTCTATTGATATTCATCCTTGGAGAAAATTGAGTCTGATTTACCTGGTGATCAACTTTATACCTTTGTTGATGATTTTCATATTGTTCACTAGTCTTCGTTACATCAAGATATCTTTTGGTGGAGGTTGATGACTTCTATGATTGAGATGCTTCTTCAGTATATCCAAGACCTGTCTTTATCAGAGGAGAACATTGAACTTTGATAATTTCATTTAAAGTTTCTAATCCTTTAGCAAATCTAAGGTTGAAAGATTTTGTTTTCTCAAGGTCTTTTCTTAGACCCATAATTTCACATTCTAGTTTTTCATTGTGTTTTTCTTTTTCGGCAAGTTGGTATGTCAAGGTGTCTATGATCATATTCTTTTATTATAAAAATATTTTGAGTTTAGAGATTTCTTCATGAATGTTTTCCTCTTCTAAAGCATCCCAAAAATCACCATTTTCATAAGCCATGAGAAGTCCATAATCATCATTATTAGATAAACCATCATTCTCCCAGAAATCATTGCTATCATAAGCCATCAAAATTTTGTAATCTCGTCTAGTTTCATCTTCATCACTGTTAGATAAACCATCGCTATCTTCATGAGTATAGTAACTCTTTTTATTCACAATTGGTTTCCTATTCCCTTTTGCATATTCTTTTCCTTTTTCAGATTTATCTTTATGAGGACATATGGCAACATAATGACCGACTCTACCACAAGGAAAGCATTTGAAAGGTAGCTTACCTTTGAACCTTCCAGAACCCTGTTGAAGCTTCTTGACAAAATTTACCTCATCTTCTGCTTATTAAATGTGTCCTAATTCGTTGTGTTCTTCCTTTTCTTTTCCTTTTGCTGAAGCTTTAAATGTGGCTTCTCTCATATCTAATGGACCTCCTTTTCTGACCTCAAAAGCAGTTAGGATTCCATGAAGCTACATCATCATGATATTCTACAGATCTTGTTTTTCTTCTATGGCAGACAATTTTGATTCAAATTTAGCAAACAAGGATCTCAAAATTTTCTCAACTAACGTAACTTCCTTTATTTCTTCACCCAGATTCTTCATACAATTAATAACCTCATCTATATGTAAGAAGTAACTATCTATGCTCTCATCATTATGCGTCTTAAGAGTTTCATACTGAATTCTGAGAGTTTGAATCTTAGCACATTTTACCTGAGAGTCTCCTTCATAGCTCTAAATGATTTTGTCCCATATCTCTTTCGTTGATTTGAGCTACCTGACTTTTAAAAACTCTGATTGTGACAAACTTCCCAATAAAGTTTTGACAACTTTGGCATTGGTTTCATATCGCTTTTTACCTACCGTATCAGTAGGAATTGCTCTTGGACAATTATATCCTCCTTCCACAATTTCCCATACATCTGTTCCAAGAGATTGTAGATAGGCTATGGTTCTTATTTTCCAATAAACAAAGTTGCTCCCATCGAAGATTGGCGGTCTGATGGATCCCATGCTTTCATGATATTCATCTTGATGGATCTTCCTTCAAGCAATCAAGCTTCTTCTGAAGGACCTGCTTTGATACCAATTGTTGGAAATAATACTAAGAGGAGGGTGAATCAGTATTATTAAATCTATAGCTTTTTCATTTTTATAGTCATATTTATATAGGCTACTTCATTGACGGTAACTCGCGCGTACACCCAGCCGTATCTAAGGCAACCAACGTATATCCAGCAGACTTATGATTCAGTTAACTCATCATATGTTGATTTTTAATCAGTGCATGAGTACTTCATTAACCATATAAACAGTAACTGTGTGCAGCAATAACAAAATAGACCATCACACATAAGAAACAAACATGAGCACCAAGATTTAAGGTGGAAACCCAATGTGGGTGAAAACCACCTATTGTTGTCATCTCTGTCTTCTTTAAATAATAAGAAAATCTGTTTACAATCTTGTACTAGTGCAGACTCACACCAGTACGCAGGCTTCTACCTGCAGAAGGTTACAACCTTCTCTCATTCTCCAGCTTCTACTGAAAGGGAGCTACAACCCCCTAGCTCTTGTACTAGCCAATACGTTTACTAGTACATAGGTGCCAGCCTACAGAAAACCCCACTCTTCCACTAGCTACCACGTTTCATGAATTTTCAGACTAGATGCTCCTGGGACATATCAAGACACATGAAAACCTTGACTCGTCAATAACCCATCAGAAATTTAGAAACTCAAAATTCATCAACCAACAAGAAATTAATATGAAACAATCATATCACTGTCACCAGAACACTGTACTGAACCCAAAAACCTGCATCATCATTCAGAACCCACTGTAATCTCAAAAACCATGCATCAGAGTGTATACGCTACTTGGTTGAACCCAAGCTGCGTGTATATGCTACTTCTGTTAATCAAACATGTGTATACCTTCAAAACTATTACAAACATAAAATTTTGAATCAAGTATGTACCAACCAGCAATATACTGAATATCTACTATCAGCTTATAGAGCTTTACATAGGCAGTGATAGAGATCATTTCTTCTCACTTATACAATCAATCAATCAAATACGAGCCTCCTTATTCATTCAGTTGTACATTTAGATCTAAGAAGACTTCATTGATAGACAATAGTAAAATAGAAATAGCAATAAATCGGCAATACAGATCTGATGGATTATTCATCTCTGAACATCAAGCCTTTCTTTTGTATATGGTACTTGAAAGAATAGAACCTGCGTGTATACACTCTTTGTCCGAGATGAACTTGCGTACAAATACGCGAATATTGACTCAGATCTTTGCTGCAATTCAAGACTTCAGACAAACCTAGATCATGATAGATAACGAATAAAACAGGAGTAAAACATCAGATCTAGCCTCAACCAATATCAGATCATTCAAGAATAAGTCATTTCAGGTCTCATAATCCTGATCCAATATTGAACTCAAGGTGCACATAAATATTTTAGATCTAGTCCCAAACATAACCCTGCAACATAAAATATGCTTTAGATAGAAGTATTCCTTAAAATCTTATTCACTTGCATACTTGGCCTTATGATCCTCTCTTCTTTATATGGTTTTTGGCCTTTCTCAATATCATGAACAGAATCCACTTAGGACCAATACCCTGGATCAAAACCATGGTTTTCGACATGTACGCGCTTTTCCTTCTGTGGGAGTGCGTGTGTACGTTATATGATTCTTTTATAATGTTAACCTATGCGTATACGCACTTGGACAAAGTGAACCAACGTATACCTCTTAAACCTCTCTCTTTCTTCAATCTCTGGAGTCTGATCTGTAAGTTAACCTGTGAGTGAGTTGTTCTGCTACAAGTGGGTTGCCATCAAGTACAACACATATATCATAATTCCAATAGAGGGATATACTATACACTTGCAGGGTGTGCTCTTGCTTGAGAAAGCATTGTATTATTTATCTATTCTCTAATTAATGCAATACATATCGTAAGCGGTTTTGAGAAGTTTCTCTCCCCTAGATAAATATTTTTGTATGTGTGATGTTTCTGTGTGCATGTCAATGATTCTTTTTTTATATGGTGAATTAACTTCCTCAGATAGTAGAGTAGCTTCAAGTCTTGTGATCTAGTAAATTTCATGAGTAGTTTTGAATCTATACATTAATTTCGACACTTTTCCTTTGTCAATGCCTTTACCAATTTACTTAGCAGCAATAAATTAAAAGTGACACCCACTAGGATGTTTTTCCCACCATTCATCTTGGAATATGTGTCCCATGACCTTGGTCTTTTTAGTTTTTTACATGGATTTTTAATTGGGGTTGTTATAGAACCCTCCCCCTTGGAGGAACACCACCCTCAGTGTTCTATGACACCTACAACTAAAAAATCCTTTAAAAATAAAACATAATACCCATGGAGCTCAATATTTACAACATATCAATTGTTGAAGACATGACCACCATACTACTTATGGAGCTTTATAACCTAGCTCAATGCAACATTTACAATGACAAACACATATACTCATGCACATTTGATTCAACTAGAAAATAATCATACTTTCTATGGAGCTTTGTAAATCTAGCTCAATATAATATTCACAATAATATACACATATATACATATGCACATTTTCTTTAACCAACAAATAAAATGATATGATGCCTACATCTGCAACAAGGGAATCTAGAGGCTCACGCCTCCACACTCAAAGTAGTACCAAGATTCACCTCCTTCCCAGGAAGTCCATAATCCACTACCAAATTCAAACCTGCATCCAATGTCTAGCACTACAATCATGTACCACTTGTCCTCTCAGTGAACAATTGCCAACTCATTATTCTAGGGCACACTCTCAATGTGCATTTGATTCCATATGGCAATGCTAAGGACCAAAAAAAATCATCCCTCGTCCTTCCCTTCTCTATTTCACAATCCCTCGAGAAATATGGTCACCCCCATCCATGCAGTCACACATCTTCCAAGTTCCATGGATATCCCTTTCTCTGTTACACAGTCCCTCAGGTGACCCCTCCCTTGGCAAGGTTTCCTCGCATCAAAAGGTCTAAAAACAAAGGCATATCCTTGCCTCAAAACCATCATACCAATCATATCATGCTCATGGAAATCAATGGACATTATTGGGTACCAGTGTCCCACGATAACCCTACTATTGAAGTGCTTTACCAACATACTATTGTTTGTTCCATTTCATTCTGTTGCTGCTACTAATTCTTTGACAGCAAATTCCAATCACCCAAACCAGGAATTTTCATGCTTTCTGGTGCCAAGCACATAATCATTAATTTATTAAAAATGAATTAAATAAATTCAAATCATACCTCATTGTTTGCTCATCAATAAGGTACTCCTGCAACTCTATTTACTTCCTATCACAATAAGTCAAACTAGTTGTTTGATCAAATCATCATGTATAAATATATCAGTTTTGGTAAGACCAAAACACAACCATCATAAATCATAATAATAGATCACATCTAACCATCACAAATTAGAATCATATATCACATGCATAATAAAACTGTAATGAAATACTGATACTTATCCTTCAATCAGTCATTTTCTTTTACCTTTGTTCTTTATCCTTTCTGTAAACATGTCGGATCGGTTTCTAAACCCGATAAGCACCTAGTACCTTCTCTTATCTTCAATCGTGTACACATACATACGATTTACATCACATCAATACACCCACACATGGTGTACCACACAAAATAATACATACACCTACACCTGATGTACAACACAACACATACACTTACACTCATTGTACAACACAACACATATACATACACAGAGTACACCACAACAAATACACATTTCACGATGAAATGACTATAAAATACCCATAACACAATAACACAACACAACATGTATGACATGTACACAATATCACATGTATAACAGCACCATGTGTACCACTTGTACACAACACCACCTTCACAACGTGTACACAACACCACATGTACACATCACAACTTGCACGATGTGTACATAGCACCACATGTACACATTGCCACCTGCATAATTTTTACATAACACCACCTACACAACATGTACATAGTACCACATGCACACAATACCACATGTACCATATGTACATAGCATCACATGCAAACAACACCACATGTACAACATGCAAATTGTACCATATGTACACAACACCGCATATACAACATGCACATAACACCATATGTACATAGCACCGCACATACAACATGAACACAACAATTTATGTACATAATATCACACATACAACATGCACACAACACTATATATACACAATACCGCACATACAACATGCACACAACATTATAGGCACAACATGTACAATAGATACACAACGGTAGTACTGCACAATTAGAAACTACATTATCTCTACTAGGAAAACTTGCCTCTAGTGCCTTTATACTATACATGCTTGTCCTAGTCATGTTGCAGATCACATTGCTTTCATACCACTGATGTATCCCACGACATTACCGGGCATAGCATAAACATATACATAGTATAAACACATAATATCAATTCATATCAACATGGTACTAACCTCGTAGATATGTTGTTATGAAACCAGCTCAAGAAAAGATAGAAAAGATAGATCAATGCCTTAGAATTCAGCCTCTTCGATGGGGAAACCTCCTTTACATTACATAAATGAACAATTCTTGGATGATTCAAATGACAAAACCTCCTTTCTATATATAGGAGTCTAAGGAGTCACAATATAACCCAGCCACCTAACAATAATAATATAAAGCCACAAAAATAACAATAGAGGGATTCTGTGGGGCATAGTAATAACAATATGGGGGACAATAGGGGCACAACAATATTAATAAGGGGTACAACTACAATAGTAATGGGGTAATCACTAGTATTATAGGGACCCAACAGGACGGAGGGTAGCGGATAAGTGAGGTGGTGGCATGGAAATGAATGAGGTGAAGTGGACGTGAAAGGCACGAGGATGAATGAGTTGACAGGTCAAAACCGCCAGTGGCTTTCAGGGGGTATGGTGAGTGGGTCATGATTTTGGGCTAAGGGGACCCGAAATCATGTCGTGCTGCCACGTGAGAGAAAAAGAGTGGCAATTAAAACCACCTTTTCGAGGGGTCTTGCCCGCGTTAACTAAAAATAGTGAAGGGGGCCCGAAATGGATCCCTCGTTGTTGATCTTGGTGGGGTTGATCTTTACTGTCGAAAGTTAGAGGGCACTTACATGGCGCTTGATGTGACGTTTTGTCGCTTCTGAATTTATAATAAAATCATGTGTTGTTGATTATTTACAAGATAATAAAGTTTATCAATGTAATTAAACCTCGATTAAGCAATTTAAGCATTATTTAAACTAACTAACAAATTTCAAAGGCGCATTTGAACTAGCAACCTTAATTTTTATTTTCTAATGCAAATATTTTTTGTTTATTGCTTATCTAACATTTTATCATTTGCCTTCCTTTTCTAGAGAAACTACCCTAAAATTTTATATGATATGGACCTAAAATAATAATAATTCCTAACATTTTTTATTTTCAATTTTCCTTTTGGTCCATACCCTAGCTTATCATTTTACAATGGTATTTTTTATTTTTTTCAACTAATGTCTAACTTATCAAAAACAAAGATGCTACAACACCCTATTCGAAATAGAGGAAAAGGTAGAAATAAATTTGTATCAAGGTGAGATTGACACTCTGAAGCTAAATCATTGGCCGTAGCAATTAGAATTATATGTAAGTGTTCATCATATAGAGGAAGAATAGAAGATTTCATTTACTTGGTTGAAATTAGAGGGCCATGCCTTAACTTTGTGGGTAAGAAACACGAAAACCTTGAGGTTGGAGGAATATCCTCTGGAGACTAAGTGGGAGGGTTTCAAAAGCCTCATAAATTCACAATTTTACCCTGTCATGTACATAGAGGTCTAGTGGATCTGGTGTCACTATTTTAGGCAGAAGAAAGGGTAGATTGTACAAGAGTACTCCATAGAGTTCAAAAAAATGGTCATAATGTTGGGTATCTCCCCAAACAACCTAGATGTATTCCTCAAGTATTTGATGGGTCTACACAACCATCTACAAAAGTAATTGATGTTGTTTAAATCTAGATCGATGGAGAAAGCTTACATACAGGAACAATACCTAGAGAACATAAGTGAGAAGAAAAGGAAATCGAGTGGTTCAAAGCAGAAGGAGCACTAGGTGCTTCTAAGGAGGGGAAGAAGAAGTGGAAAGGGTGAAAAAATAAAAGGACGTAAGCCACAACTCACCAGTGCAAAGATCCCAACAACCACCACAATAATTTTAAGATTAATGGTTGTACAGAGGCAAAGTGTTGCAAGTTGCATGCAAAACATAACTTGAAGATAAAAAAGAAAGATATAAAGAAGAAGAATCTCATGGCCACTGATTCAAGTAACTGGGTTGAAAATAGCTCGAACGTGGATGAGAATATCATCTATACATCAATGCAGAAGAACGTGAACCTAAGTAGCCTTCAACAACAAGAAGAGAAGGAAATTACCAAACTATTCCACATAAAGATACGAGTCAAGAAGACAAAGATTAATGCTTTACCTGACTTGGGATCACAGGAAAATATCATTGTGGAAAAGATAGTGAACAAATTGGGATTGGAATTTCATGATCATACAAGCCCATATCCATTAGGATGGGTGCAATGTTCTAGTAGTTGTCGCAATTTCTTCTTCACCTCATTTGCTTTTAGAGTAGACTACCTATACACCCCAATGTTTGGCAATGGGGATTTTCGCAATAGATGCATCTCATGTTCCACTTCTCTCTTGGGTGGTAACCCTTTAGGTTCCTAGAAAACGTCCTCGTATTCTTGTAGCAACTCTTCTAGTTGTTGTTTTGGTTTTTAGTACACCCCTCCATGGATGACTATTCTCTCACTAACTCTTCTATTAATTGATTTTCTCTTAAAAACAATGAAGCATACTTCTTTCTAGAACTGGTCATTTTTTGGGCTTCATTGGCACTTATAAGTGAAATTTTTGACTTACCCTTGTGTGTGTTCATGGTGAAGGATTTTGCATGGAACAAGTATTAATAACACGTTGTGCACAATTTGTTACATTTATATTAACACATTACATATTAATATTTAATTTTTTTTGTTGATAAGACTAATTCTATTAAGCAAAAATATTGTGCAATAGGTTACATTCCAGAGAAGCAGGATATCGGCAACCGGAAATGATAGAACTATCAACCTCAGTTCCGGAGAAGGAGTTAAGCAAGCAAGGAGTTACAACAAAGCACTGGAAACTAAAGATGCGTTGAAAGCTACCCTGAAAGGGCAGAGGCATCAGCACGAAGCTTTTTCCCTTTCCTTTTTTTAACTTCAACCCACCCATTTTGGGGTGGATGAGCGATTACAACTTGAAGATTGGGATCCTCCACAGGGGAGCCCTCCTTTTCAGAATCCGAGGAAGAGGACAAATGAGCACGTTTCTGAGCACTGGCTGATTCGGAGGAAGGTGCCAGACCATTAGTGGAAGGGGCCACGAAATGAGGGGCCTGATTCAATTCTTCATCGCTATCTTCATCTTCAGAGCTGGAGGAATCAGAGTCAGCGACTGGAGGAGGAGAGCATGGAGCCCATCGCTTGGATTTGGGCTTGGAGACATTGGCCTTGTTCTGCTTTGCCGGGCGAGATGGGCATGTATTCTGCAAATGCCCAGATTGGTGGCAATGGCGGCATCGAAAAGCTGTATTCTCGTAGTCCAGTGTCTGGGTCCAGACAAAGTCGTTTATCTTGAGATTGATTTGTTCTGGAAGACCTTTACTCAGATCTAACTCCACACATATTCTTGCATATGAGTAGAGACCTTTGGCTTCCCGCCATAAATCTCCCTGGATGAAGTTGCCCAAGGTATTTCCTATTACTCTGAAGAATCGAGTACTCCATAGGTGGGCAGGTAAATTTGGAAGCCGAATCCATACCGGTGTCTTGGTAATGACAACAGTGGCTGGATCAAAGTCTGGGAACCAAGGAGTCAGAAATAGCCCTGCAGTTCCCATGAACCAAGGGCCCTCTTCTAAGGCCTTTTCATAGTGCTTAGAGTTATCAAATAGAACCATGAAATAACCTTTCGAACAAAAAATATCCTACAGTGATGTGTCCAGTTTGCATGGATCCATGCATAGAGATCCTGCGATCGCGGCCATAATCCATTAAATCTGCAAATGATGGCTCTTTCTGAAAAATCTTGAAGTTGGGAAGCCAGCTCTTCATGAATGAGTTCCACAAAGGGAACTTCTTCAATCTTGTCAACCAAGAAGGCCTTAGATTTAAGGGCTTCCGGGGGTTTGTGGCTCTCAGAGTGAACTGCGTCTTTGTAAGAGAAAGGCCGAGTAGATGAAGATTGTCCAGCTGCACCTCCTCTCAGACGAAGGGACGCCACCACCGAGTTGTTTCTGGAAATGCTGTAAGAAGAGAGGGGGAGAGGGTCTTCAAGTTGTTTACCTTGAAATTGAAGTCGCAGAAGGCTTGATGGGATCCCCATTCTGCGCTCTAGATTCAGTTTGAGATCCTGCACCAGCACTGAAGGGCTGACCCATTGCATGATTGTTCTGCCTGAGGGCTGAGAAATTTGGATCTGAAAGAAATCAGATGAGGGTTTAGATCCCATGCAGATCTCTGGATCTGGCCAGAGCTTGGTCTTTTCTGCCTTCTGGGTGATCAGATCTGGCAGATCTTTGTCAGAGCTGAAGCTAGGACTGCGTTTCGTTGAGCCTCCGTGTGTCGCATCCAACAGATACTCCTGAAATCCATCCAAATGATCACAGGGTGCAGGGACATGGAAGACTCCAGAGCCGCCCTTGATGTTGCCGAAAACGCTGCGAAAAACCAGGGGATCGGCTTGGCAAATCTTCATCTTCCCCAACGATGCTTCTTCGGTTATCCTCAGAAAACCTGCCTCTTCTGGCGTTACAGCGGGAGAGAACAGCCCGTTTGCAAACAGCATCCTTTCTTGGGTTGCCTTGGCAGAGCCTGCAAATGGCGTCGAGAACCCTGCAGATCCAACCTTGAAGTCGCCGAAAGCCCCCTTCCTTTGCTTCCATAAGTTATTCCTTAGTGAAAGCGACAGTCCTGCGCCTTGCTGGAGGAGATTTGCTCTGGCCCCTTCTGCCGCGAGCACGGATGAAGCATCGTGCTTGATTCTTCCATGTTTCAAAATCTTCTGGCCTCTAGAGCCTGGCTGACTAGCAGATCTGGGTACGAGAAGGGATATGGCACAGCTCAGGGCACCATGCATCGCTAGCGCCTGGCCAGGATCACCTTCCGCGACATCTTTTGAGCTGAAGCAATGGGTTGCAGAGGCGGCCATGGGAGCAGCCGAAAATCGCCGGAGTCTGTAATCGGTCTTCAGAATAAAGATAATATTAAAAATATTGTCACTATTACATATTAATATTAATATACATGTATAGTGTTGAAATAATCTACATTTTTATTATATTTAGAATTGCTTTATCTTAAACTTGAGTGTTACTTAGATTTGAATGGGCTCTTTTGGATAAAAGGAGTCATTCATGGAGTTTAGTGTAGAGATTTGAGGTGCAAAAGAGAAGCTGAAGGAAGATATTTGGGGTCATTCACGGAGTTTTAAGGTTGAAGCCAAAATGTGAATTATGGGGTAAATAGGTCACTTGACATTTTCACTATAAATTTTATTCTAAAACGTTTTGGAACTTAATATGAGAGAGTGTTTAGAAGGGAGCAAAGAAGCTTTAGTATATTCCCACATATCAACTAATAGTTAAATATTCTTACTAAACACTTGGCCACATATCAACTAATAGTTAAATATTCTTACTAAACACTTGGAAATAGGGAAGTTTGATGAATTTAAAACTTGGCAAAGAAGATGTCATTTCAAATATTTTGGAAAAAGTAAATTTAAAATAGTAATTTTATTTGAGAATTGACTTTATTAAAAAAAAGTGAATCTCATATTTAGCTGAAATAAGTCTATAAAGCTATATTTCATGCATGCATGACATGGAATAGGAGTAAACTAAAAAATATATTAGGGTTTTGGTCTTGGTTGAAAGTATAAAGACAAGTCAAGATAGTGGTTTTCACACAAACTTAGAAATTGAGCAAGTTGTGAGACAAAGAGATAGATGGAGAACCAAAGAAAGATGCATTGTTGACAATGCATGCTTCCATATAGATATGCCATAATTTTGTACAATCATATGGAACAATTCATATTGTCATATAAACATGCCATACATACAAACTAACTATTAATAAATGGAGCACAAATTTAATGTTGTTTTTAGTAGGTTGTCTCTAAAGCAAGTTTTTTCAAGCTCAATTTAGGGTGAGTTTTAACATACATGCAATGTTGTTTTTAATAAATAATTTGAAAATCTTTTTTAATTTTTTAGAAGAATGAAAATTAATTTAGAATAATTAGCTATATATATGTGTGAAATTAATTTAGAATAATTACCTATACATATTTGCACTCGTAAAACGTAGTTGGTATGAGGCCAAAATATGGTAAAACTAGATATCTTGCTTATTGAGTGAGGATCATAATCTTATGAAGGAATAATTATAGTGATGAGCACTTTAATCACCCAGTGGGATTGTTGTAAATTTTTACAAGTAATGAGGATGCGTTCCGGCTGACGTGAAAGGACGTGATGACCCGACTTTTCGGGACATGAAAGGCTAATGTGGTATAAATCAAATGGCAGTTTTCTATTTTCAAAAGCAGAGAGTGAAAGTGAAGGAAGTATCTAACGTTCATAGAGCCGAGGTAAGGAAGAGGACCGTTACAAGTTTTGGGGGAGGTTTGAATTCAAATAAAAGAGAGCAGGGACTAGTTGAATTTTAATGGCATTTCGCTGTAGCACCTGCAATGCCCGATTCGATGAGGAGGAAGACCAGGTATACCATCGCAAGTCTCAATGGCACCGCTACAATCTCAAGAGAGAGGTATATGCATTAATTAATTAATTTGTTATTCATCACACTACAAATACTCTAAATAGAATGGAATAGACAGTATAGTATTTTAAGATTTATCTGTCTTTTACTTCAACTTGTGAAATGTATTTCATCTTAACGGAAATTATTAATGCATTCTCATTCTCATTCTCATTTTCAATTTCTTAGGCTGTTAGCGTTCCTCCAGTGACAGAAGCTTTATTTGAAAAAAGACAGCAAGCTTTTCGTGATGAACGGTCGAAGAGGAAGCAGATGTATGGCAGCGGCCTTTCTAGCAGCTCCTCCGAATCACCACAGTGGGATGCCACCCGCTGCTTCATATGTGATTTTAGGGCAGATGCAGGGACCGTTGAGAGGTGTATAGAGCATATGCACAAGCAGCATGGCCTTTTTATTCCTCATGCAGAATCTTTGAAAGATCCCCGAGGATTACTCAGTTACCTTGGGGTTAAGGTATGTTTATTTATATTTCATGAGAATATGTTTCAACATCATATGTATGTAAATTATATCATATTATTTCTCTTCTCTTTCAACTAATTTCAAGCTCAGAATTGGAAATGAATACTTAATTCTCTTTTCCCTTTTTCCTTTTTTAATGCCTTCGCAGGTTGCCAACGGTTTCATTTGTTTGTATTGCAATGAGGAACGACAACCATTTTCAAGCCTAGAAGCTGTTAGGAATCATATGATCTCTAAAAGCCACTGCAAATTACACTATGGAGATGGAGATGGAGATGGAGATGGAGATGGAGATGAAGAAGAAAATAGGCATTTAGATCAGTTTTATGAAACGCAAATAGTGGCTGCACAAACAGGAGTTGAATTCGAGTTGGGGTTAGGAGGTACTGAACTAGTCATCAAGAGAAAGTCTGAAGATGGAACAACATCAGAGTCTCACAAGATACTTGGTTCTCGTCAATTTCTTCGTTATTACCATCAGAAGCCCCGCCCCACAGCTGACAGAGATCATGCTCCTTCTGCTGCTGCATTACAACATAGCAGGCATCGAAACATGTGCTTGCAAGGCGTGCTAACTAAAGACAAACTGGACCAGATATCGCAGCTGCGCAATGGAGAAAATAGAAACTACCGATCTCGTGATGCAAAATCTAGCTATCACCAGCCCCGTTCAAAGAAAATAAATCTTTCCATAACTAGTACTACTAATTACAAAAAGATGGATATTACATTTTTGGGATATTTTTCGTATAGTGATATTCTCCTTTAAAGACGTTTGAGGTATCAAATTCTTTCTTTGCAAAAATCTCTCGAATAGATGGAAATGCATTAGAGTGTTGGAAGACATTAGCCTAGGAAATGCATGGGAGGAGATGTAGCATACCTATCCAACATCATGTCTTTTACGAATAATTCTACAAGTGGACTTTGTACAAAATACAGAATGTAGTCTTCTACAGACAATTCTATAACTTGACCTTGTAAAAAATAACATGTGTTGATGCTCTCCGAGCATAATGGGTCACACGAGATTACCCTTATTAAGAACTATGTGTGACTAATTCTCACCGGTCACATTAGTCTATTCAATAGTTAACCTATTATTTGTAGTTAGGAGGTTTACCAACAACTTTTGTTCACCATTAAAAAATTCTACCAAAAAAATTCTTTTATTTATTTATTTTTTTAATTTCATTCATCAATAAAATATTTCTTTAAACTCATTTTGCCAATATATTACGTACCCGACGGAATAATTAACCATAATGAATGTAATATCGGGTCCGGCCATTGTAAATCGCAATCGGCGATCAGCGAGATCATATATATATCAAGGTTGTGCAATAGCCGCGGACCTGACAGAACTATCAATCGTAGCGTAATCCATATCGAGTCTGACCTGCCGTTACCGCGGACTTGCTGAAGATATAAATGCAACACATAATCTTTCGGGTCCGGCCTACCCATATTGCTATCGACATAGTTATATGTGCATGTATTAAAACAATTGCGATAGTGCAAACATGCCAGCTTATAAAATATAGCATATATGTATTTCAGGTCCACCATCGCGAGTCGCAATCAGCGGATCCCAACGTTCGTGGCTTTGCGGTGTGGCGAACCCGACGGGACTTTAAACCACAACATATTTACCTTTTGTGTCCGGCCCTTCAATATTTAACGCTTGTTTCTTTATAAACCCGATATATTACATATATATGTAAATATGGTTATGGCTCCGTTTATATTACGATTTAACTTTATTATATGGGTAATTTCTTTATACTTATTCCTTTTGCGATTTTGATGTATTATAATTACCTTATCTTTAGACTTTGTGAAATGGAAAATATAAAGGGTTTCATTGAGATTGAACCCCCTTAATGATTATAGGCCACATTTTGTGATAAAATTAACAAATAAGGCTTAGATCACAATATAGGCTACAACAGTCACAAAGGGAAAAGAAGCTATAGCAAGCACTAGTTCCTCACTTAATCACAACAACACTCCAAATGAAGAATCAAGGATAGAGTTGTTCCATGTAAGGGTAATCTCAAACCATACAAAGATTGATGCATTATTTGATAGTGGGTCACAATCGAACTTAATTTCAGAAGACTTGGTCAAAAAGATTAACCTTGAAACTGTACCTCATCATAAGCCATATCCTTTGGGTTGGATAGTCAATAATGCAAATTTACAGGTTACAAGGAAATGCTTATTCAGATTTACCATTACTGAAAAATTCATTAATGAAGTTAAGTTAGATGTAGTTCCACTTGACATCTCAGGAATTATTTTGGGAAGCCCATATTTGTATGATAGGAAAGCGATATTTTATCGCCATGAGAACAAATATCAATTTCTAAACGATGGAGTGGAGTATATTGTGAGAGCCCATCTCAAAAAGTTAAACATTTCTTCGGTTAATGCAAGGCAGATGAAGAGACTAGTAAATGCAAGTAAAAATTTTGTACTTCTCATGATCAAGAAAAATAATGATATAGATTATGAATCTTTTGAAGGTTGTGATGATAAGTTAAAATATGATTTATATGATGTGGTAAGAAGGCATGGTGAGATGTTTCAGGAACCAAAGGGGTTACCTCCCAAGAGGGGAATTCAAGATGAGGTACAGCTACAGCAGGATGCTCCACTTCCAAACATTGGCATGTATCGCATGTCGATCACGGAGAGCATGGAAATCAAGAAGCAAATTCAATAATTTCTGAAAAAAGGTATAATATGCCCATCTACTTCGCCATGTGGTTCACCAATTGTTTTGGTGCCAAAGAAGGACGGAACTTGGTGCATGTGTGTGGATTTCCGTGCACTGAATAAGATAACGGTAAAGAATCGTTATCCACTCCTAAGAATTGATGATTTTATTGATCAATTGAGGTATGCAAAGTATTTCACTAAGTTAGACTTACGAAGTGGTTATCATCAAGTTAGAATAGTTGAAGAGGACATTTGGAAAACCGCATTTGAAACTAAACAAGGATTGTTTGAATGGCTTGTTATTCCTTTCAGTCTTACAAATGCTCCAACTACTTTCATGAGAGTTATGAATGATGTATTGAGCCCATTTCTAGATGATTTTGTCATTGTTTACTTAGATGATATTCTCATATTCAGCAAATCCAGAGATGAACATGCCATGCATGTGAACAAAGTACTTGATGTCTTGAGAAAAGAACAATTATTTTTAAAGATGTCAAAGTGGGAATTTGGCAAGACTTCTTTAGTGTATTTGGGACACATTGTTGGAGGAGGTGAGCTGAATATTGACCCCTCTAAGGTTGAGGTCATTGTGAATTGGCCCAAGCCCAATACAGTTACAGAGGTAAGAAGATTTCTAGGGGAAGCACAATATTGGAGGAAATTTATTGCTAATTTGTCTTCCATTGCAGCTCCACTACATGCATTGACTATTGTCAAGAAAGTATTCCATTGGGTAGATGTACAACAAAAAGCATTTGATGCTTTAAAACAAAAGATCAGTTCAGCCCGGTATTGGCTCTTCTAGATCTTAGACAGCCATTTGAGATTCAAACGGATGCTAGTGATTACACAATGGGAGTAGTTCTCATGCAGCATGGTAAGCCCATTTCATTTCAACCTAAAAATTTTAATGTGTTGTGACTAACTATCCCACTTATGACAAAGAACTTTACGCATTGGTACGAAGTGTTAAAAAATGGACCACTACTTGATGGGGAAGGAGACCATTATCCATATTGACCATCAACCATTACAGTACTTACAGTCAGAGTCAAATTTGCAGCAATCATGACACTTTAGATAGATGGGTTTTCTACAATAGTTTCATTTCGTTATCAAATACAAAAAGGGAATCTACATTAAGGTAGTTGATATGCTTTCTAGGCCTATTGTAAATTCATCTATTATACTCAAGCACAATTATGTTTTACATGAGAGTTACATTGAGCAATATGCATATGATAATGACATTCAAGAGGTGTATGCAAGCTTGAGGCAAGGAGACCAAATTGAAGAGTTAGATTACCATGTACGTAATAGTTTGTTGTATCACTTGGGCAAGTTATGTATTCCACAGGGAGAAAGAAACAGTATCATAAGAGAGGCGCACACTTCATTTATTGTTGGAGATTTTGGTGTAGGCAAGACAGTAGTGAATCTCCAAAGGTATTGTTATTGGCAACGCATGTTTGATGTATCTCGTTTCATTAGAGGATGTTATTTGTGTGCAATAAGTAAGACTAGCAATAGGAAACTAGAACTGTACACTCCACTTCCGGTACCTTCACATCCATGGGAGAGTATCTCAATAGATTTTGTAGGAGGTCTTCCATTGTCAAGGAAAGGTCATGATTACTTTTATGTAGTTGTAGACAGGTTCAACAAGATGTGTATTCTAACGCCATGTAAAAAAAAAAATACAGCTAAACAAATAGCTCAGCTTTTCTTTCAAAATATTTGGGTTCATTTTGGTCTTCCTACTTCCATTGTAAGTGATCAAGATTCTCAATTTGTTGGGAATTTTTGGTCAAATTTATGGGACACGATGGACACTAAGTTGAAGAAGAGTACAACCTTTCATCCGCAAACAGATGGAAAAACCAGGTGGTCAATAGGACAGTCATTCATCTTCTTAGATGATATTGCAACAAACATCCCAAGTTGTGGGATGAACAATTGCATTACATACAACATGCATATAACAGCGAAAAGCATTCTTCCGCAAACACATCGTTATTTGAGGCATGTTTTGGGTACTTGCCAAGATCACCATTGGACTTAATCTTTGATAAATATGTCATTATTGATGTTCATAGCAACATCGATAAGGCAAGGAATTTCATTGAGCAAATACAGTTGATACATCACACAGTGCAAGAACAATGTGAAAAGAGTCAAAGCAACTACAAGGAAAGGCATGGCAAACACTGTGTCGATCATAAATTTCAAGTTGGAGACAAATTTTGGTTATATATTAGTAAAGAGAGACTTCAAGGTGAAGGTAAAAAGCTGAAGCCAATCTGTTATGGTCCTTTTAAAATTCTGGAAAAGATTGTTAACAATGCATTTAAGCTAGATTTGCCTCCTTATATGCAAATATACTATGTTGTTAATGTTAAGAATTTGAGATTGTTTGAGCCTCCTTTGATTGATGATCAAGGAGAGCATGTTCAGCTGCCATCAATAGATAACTTCTCGCTAAAATATCTTGATGAACTACAATAACATCTCATACTTGACAAAAGAACCAGAACTTCAAAGAGAGGGAATGTTGAATACCTTCAAGTGGGACTCAAGGGACAAAATCCTTCTAAGGCCAAATGGATGTAGATTGAGAAGGTGAGGGAGTTGTACCTTCACCTGCTAAACAATTTATAGTATCTTTTGGGGTCCAAAAGGCTTCCAGTGGGGAGGAACGATCAGGAGATCAATATTTAGCTCAAAAATCAAAGTGCTCATAATCACTCAAAACATGAATGACCACATTTGTCTCGGCGATACGATCCCAACGCAACTTGTTTCACTCAAAACAGATCTTGTATGAGAAATATATCTCATTTTGTTCGCTTTGCCAAATAGAGGAATTTTGAAAAAAAAAAGTATAGTCGTTGCACAGTCAGCAGCTCGTATTGCTGGCGTGGTAGGTGACTGTGTAGGTCAAAGGTTTGGTCAAGAGCCAATGATGTCATGCAAAGTGACGCATTTCGATTGGTCTATAGTTTGATGATTTGGATTTATTTTCTTAGATAAGGGAGGACCAATGAAGAGGAGACATGTGGCAAGCCCGAAGGCTGACACGTGTCCCTCCCCAATGGCCTATAAGCATTGGCGCGTAGTGACAAAATTTTATTGGCAGGTCGACAGAGTCAAACCAGTGACCTCACCCACACAAGCTACATGATCCATCGCTATGCCACACTATGTTAATTAACATATAAGGGGCATGCCTTCCATTTAAAGAGTTTAACTATGGTGGTTGGGGGAGGAGAGGGCTAGCCCCCTCCGCATGTGACCACCACCACAAAATCAGAGGCCATCACTAATTGATAACCATGTGATTAAAGTGTTAAGTGGAAGTTTAACACTAATTAAATTGTCCTTATCCATAATAAGTGCATATTAAGTTGGTAGATCTTTTGGCGGGTCCAATAAATTCATCTTTTCTCCAAATTTGGTGAGATTAAATGGAGTTTCTCCATTTTTGGTGGAGTTTTCCTGGGGAAAACTGAAGAGGCCATAACTTTTGCAATTTTCAACCAATTTAGGCTCAGAAAGAGTCATTCCATAATGATTTGGATGTTCTGAGGACATTGAAGCAGGTTGAGGAGCAGTAGAGCATTGTAAACAACACTTTTTTCCATTTTTGAGCTAATACAGAGGCCCAAGCCATGGAAGCTGGACCAAAGAGATGTAGCCCAAGAGGGGTGAACTCCTTCATCAAAACACTATGTTAAGTGTTCATTTCGATGGTTTGTTGTATATTTGTTTGTTGATGTTCAGCACTTTATTTACATGTTATTTTGCTCATGAATTTGACATAAAACTTGACAAATTTACCTGTTACATTCACAAACACCATAAGGAAATCTATGCACATAAAGCAAATGATGAGCAATTGTTTTTAATTATGAAGTTGAAATTAGCAGAACAAAACTAACATTCAACAACAGCTTACATGGTTATTGGGCTCCAGGATGTCAGGTGTTAGCCTTTTGAATTTCAATAGTCAGGAGAGCCTTGGAGTAGATTGGGCCAATCCCTCAATGCTAATGGGACTTGAAATCATATCAAGTAACGAGATATCGAGAGGAATGACTTGATGGTTCAGGGATTGCAGTATCAAATAGTCAAGAAACCATCATGGTTAGACCGTTGTGAACTCTTGATACTAATGAGTTCTAACAAGTTCATCGACTAATGGGAACTTTTTTGTTAGTAAGAACCTATCATTGTATATCGAGTGATGGGGTACTGGGAGGTTTAGTTTTACGTATCAAGTTGATTCACTAATAGTGACAAGACTCAAAATCCTGTCAATTGTTGGAGATGCGATATGAAGTCATTTGATGGTGGTTTAGTGGAGGTTGTCGAAGTTTAGGGGGTCGAGACTTTTAGGTGTTGAGAGAATAAGGTAAGACCTTTAGTGATTCCTCTTGAAACAAGCAAAGTCCAATAAGGGTTTGACATGGTACTCTAGATGACATGACAAGGGTGGCCATGTATCAGTGACATGATAGTATACCACGATGACACATCAACAGGGTATGCCACATATTGATACCATGTGGAATTTGAAGGTCATTTCTTTAAATGGGAATAACATTGTATCCAGAGCTTAATTTTAGATAAAATTTATATCATTGTAAAGCTCTCAATGAGCACAAGGTGATGGTGATGTCAGATATGAGTTTTGAGGGAGTTGGAGTAAAGTAAAATTTTATAACCCTATCTCCATAGGTTAACCTTGGAGGTTGAGTTTGGATACCCTGCTTCCTTAATCAGGTGTAAAGGGGTTGGGTTTGTTATAATCAACTTGGTGATGTAACAGAAATTGAACAACCAACTCTAAAACCGAGAAATGAAACATTGGAAGAAGTTGCATTCATTATAAGATTATTAGATTATCAAGTTTATTTTGTAAAATGTAATACCTTTTAGAAGTATTGGGTAATTTTATGTGTGGACATTGTTTGGCTAGGCAATTGGCTCATAAATAACATAATTGTTTTTGCTACTACTAGACATCTTTGAGTAATTTTTTATTGTGTTCTTTCTATAGATTGTTGTTGTCTTTTTTTTATTATTATAAATCTTCTAGTTACTTTAAAAAATGCAGTTATTTCATAAGTAAATCTTGTTTCTTCCTTCTCTCATTGATTGTTTCTACTTAATTCATAATGTCACAGTCTAAACATTTTACAAGTCAGCACTTTTTCAATCACTCAATTAATTAGATGAGAAATCAATATGTCTTGAAATATGTCAATAATAATTTTGGATTGATAATTGCGTTGAGAGGCGCTCTACAACTCGATATAAGGGAGATGTTGTAAAGTCGTGTAACTTTATGTAATGTAATGTTATACTTGACACAATATTGAAATCTATTTATTTTATGAGATTATTAAAAATCTGCTTTACATAACGGTTTATGATTTGTGCGAGAATTTTATATACTAAAACAATTATATTTAAAATTTCAAAGTAATTTCACAAACAAAATTAATTGATAAATTTATTTTAATTTTGAATTTATTAAATTTTAGATAAATTTAAAAAATATGAACATTTTGATACTTGAAACAATCAAATTAAAATATTTTTCTAATGATATGTTTATATGTAAAAGAATCCATGATATATTTGTGTTGAGGAGTGATGTTATAGTGTCCATAAATGAGTGTAAACATTTTAATGTTGATGCAATAAAAAATTAGGATAGGGGAGATGTAGTGTTCGTAAAAGAGTGTAAACATTTAAATGTGGATTGAATTTAAATCACATGGATTAATAGAAACAAATAAACATATACTCATGTAAATAAATATATTTTCTTAGAGTTATTGTCTCCCATAATTTAAGCAAGTATTTTCAACAAAATAGGTAGCACACTTAGAGTTACTACCTAACATAGTTACTAGGAGTTACTGCCCAACAATATTTATGCATTTCTTAGCACTAAAATATAAGTACAAATTTGATGGTTGCTTCACTTAACAACTATTTTAACAATAAACATTTATATAACTTAGTTACTAGGAGTTACTAACCACCAATATTTATGCATTTCTTAGCACTAAAATAGATATAAGTACAAATTTGATGGTTGATTCACTTAACAACTATTTTAACAATATATATAAGATAAAGCCAACCTAGATCCATCTTAACTCTAGATCTATCAAGTGTCGAGAGCGATCAAATATCTTGAGGTATAGACCTCTTTTCGAGTGCAAAACTTGAGGGAATGTTTGTACCTCGAGAGATTTGATCCCTCTTGGCACTTGATAGATCCAGAGTTAAGATGGATCTAGGCTGGTAGTAAATGAGCTAGGGTTTTTTTCAAGGCCTGAATATGCCATTGCATAGACATAATTTCCTTCATGTTTTTTCCATATGGGTATGGTTCTTAGTCCATTTTGGTTCAAGCTGTTAGATGTAAGCACCCCACCGATTGGATTTGGGCCTAAGTTGTGTGGACATAGATAAAGTTGATCCTCCACTAGGGGTGAATTGGCAAAACTGTATGCAAGGGATATGCCTCCCTAAGGCGATTAAGGATTCAAAATACAAATGGGACAAAATTGAGAACTACATCCAACATATGAAGGATCATTCCTTAATATGTAAGTTCATTAATTGTTATGTAACCTGATCACAAAAATAGAAGAAAATATAGTTCAACGACTTGAAAATAAGCCTCTTTTAGGGGGCAACCTCCTTTTACATCACATAAATGAACCATTCTTGGATGATTCAAATGAAAATACCTCCTTGGTATATATAGGAATCTAAGGGGTCAAAATATAATTAAGGCCTACATAATAATAATAATGCAAGGGCACAACAATAACAATAGTGGGTTTTTATGGGGCACAACAATAACAATAGTGGGCTTCTATAGGGCACAACAATAACAATAGTGGGTTTTTATGGGGCACAACAATAACAATAGTGGGCTTCTATAGGGAACAACAATAACAATGTGGGGGCTATACTAGTATTATAGGGACTTAACATGTCCCTCTCCTTCAAAAAAGTGTTGTCCTCAACGCTTGAGTAGTTCTAGATGCTTATGAATAAAATACTCATCCTCCCATGTGGAGTCTTCAACAAGTAATTTCTTCCACTTAATGAGATGCTCTGAAGTTGATATATTTCATAGTTGGCAATTTCTTATTTTTGTGATTTCATCACGCTCCAATATGATTTTTCCTTCCTCTTCAAGTTCTATAAATATAGTTTGAACTAGAAAATCTTGTCACCTATAACCTTCTTTAAGCATGAAACATGGAAAATTGGATGTACTCACGAAGATGCAGGTAACTCCAATTTGTATGCCATGGTACCAATCTTTTACAACACCTTGTAAGGGACATAGTACTTGGGTGATAATTTATTATCCTCCTTAGCTTTCTTGAGGGAAATTTGTTTTTATAGTTGTAGTCGTAAAAACACTAGATCGCCCACATCAAAATTTCATTCACTGCGATGCTAATCTTCCTATTGTTTCATTTGATTTTGTGACAGAGTCAAGTTATCCTTTAAGAGTTGGAGAACTTGTTATTGACGCTTGATGTGATCTTCCATTGCTTGAACCTTAGAATTGTCTCTTAAAGACGATGTGATGGATGATATCCATAAAGCGTCATAAATGGGGTCATTTTTGTTGTGGTATGGAAGGAAGTGTTGTACCACCATTCTGCTATGGGTAAACACTTGATCCATTGTGTTGTTTATCATATACAAAGCAATGAAGATATCCTTCCAAACATGTATTCACTATCTCAATTTGCCCATTAGATTGAGGATGATAAGTTGAGCTATGAGCTAATTGAGTACCAAAACAAGAAAATAATTATGTCCAAAAAATTCCAGTGAAATTGGGATCTCTATCACTTACAATAATCTTTGGGTTTCCATGTAGATTTTGAATTGTTTTCATAAATGCAGTTAAAACTGTATTGGCTTTGAAAGGATGATATAGTACACAAAAATGTGCATACTTAGTATATCAACTACCACCATGATGACACTCTTTCCTTTAGACTTGGGTAAACATGTCATAAAATCCATTGAAACCTCTTCCCAACGCTAACTTAGAATGACTAATGGTTGTAAAATACCTAGGTTCTTAATTGTCTCAACTTTATTTTGTTGGAAAACCAAACATTCCACCAAAAAATTCTGAATATCAAATTTAAGTCCATCCCAAAAAATTCCTTCTTGACCTTGCGATGCGTTTTTAAAAATCTTGAGTGCCCTCCTATAGGAGAGGTGTGCAATTCCAAAAGAACCTTTTGTTTAAGTTGGGAGTTATTACATAGATATAAGTGATCTTTGTCCCACATTGAATCAACTTTACAAATAAATGAATTAGATGCACTAGGATCTTGCTACAACTTTTGAATGAGTGTTTAGACATCTTCATCATTCTTCCATTCATCCATTTCTTTAGTTATCCAATTAGGTTGGATAATAGAAATGGCACATAGAAATGCTTCCACATCCTCATTCCTTCTTGAGAGTGCATTTGAAACAACATTTTGCTTTCCTTTTTTGTAGATGATTTCAAAGTCATAACCCAACATCTTTGTGACCCATTTTTGTTTCTCTTCTGAAGATAATCTTTGTTCCAAGAAGTATTAAGACTATCATGATTTGTTTTTACCTTGAAGTGTTTTCCCATAAGGTAAGGGCACCATTTCTTTAGTGCCTTTAGTATTGCCAACATCTCCTTCTCATAAATAGGTTTTTGTAAATATTTTTGCTCAATTGGACGACTTTTAAAAGAAATGGGTCTTCCTTCTTGCATTAAAACAACACCAATTCCATTTTCTGAGGTATTGCATTCCACAATAAAGGTTTTTGTGAAGTATGGTGTAGCTAATACCAGAGCTTGACAGATTTCCTCTTTAAGATGTTCAAAGGCCTTAGTTGCATATGGAGTCCAAAAAAATACATATTTCTTCAGTAATGTTGTTAGAGGCGTTTCTATCTTCCCATTATTCTTAAAAAATTTGTGATAATACCTTGTCAACCTGAGAAATCCTCAAAGATGCCTTAAGGTTTTGAGGATTTTCCATTCGTTGATGGCTTTAATTTTGTTAGGGTCTACCTTAACACCTTCATGGTATATAATATGACCCAAATATTCCACTTCCTATACTCCAAAGAAACATTTTGAGGATTTTGCATACACTTGCTTCTCCTCCAATAGTTTAGCACCCTATCAACATGTTGAACATGATCTTTCTAAGACTTGTTAAAGATTAGTATATCATCAAAAAATACTAACAAAATTTTTTTAAGGAAGGCTTTGAAAGTGGAATTCATCAAACCTTGAAATGTGGAAGGTGCATTAGTAAGGCCAAAAGGCATGACCAAAAATTAATAATGGCCTTGATGAGTTCTAAATGTTGTTTTCGAAATTTCTTTTGCCTTCATTCTAATTTGATGATATCCTAAACGAATATCCAACTTTGTGAAGTAAATTGATCCATGTAATTCATCCAACAATTCATCTATGACAGGAATGGGAAACTTATCTTTAATAGTGAGTTTGTTGATCTCTCTATAATTAAAAATCATATGCCATGATCCATCCTTCTTGTTTACCAATGCTACTGGAGAAGAGAAATAACTTTTCCTAGGTTGAATTATACTTACCTCTAGCATTTATGGAACCATACATTCAATTTCACTCTTCTGGGCATAAGGATATTTGTAAGGTATAATGATTAGAGGAACACTTCTTGGAATCAAGTGAATAGCATGATCATGATTGCGAATAGGTGGGAGACCTTTGGGAGTCTCAAATACCTTGGAATGATTGTCAAGGACTTTTTGGAGATCTGGAGAAATGGATCACTTAGACATTTGAACATCTAGTAAACACAATTGTGCAATTACCCCTCATTGTTCTTTCTTAAAAAGCTTTATCATGCCATTAGATCTAATTATCTTCCCAGGTTTCCATGTGATACCCCTTAATTCAATTTCCTTTTCTTCCAAGAAAAATTTCAAGAAAAGTTCTTGAAAATTAAAAGTTATAGTCCCCAAAGATTGTAACCATTGGACTCTTAGTACAACATCTGCACCACCCATTAGAATGGAAAGCATTGGACTATTCAATACATATTCCCCCATGCTTAGATTGATATTATGGAACTTCCATGAGCAATTTATAGTTCCTCCATTTACAACCATCACTTGACACTCTGGTGTTGGGTATAGAAATCAATTCAAAACCTTGGCTATCTTACAATTAATAAAATTATGAGTACTACCTGAATCAATCAATACTATTACATTTTTTTTCTTTATATATCCTTCAACCTTGAGAGTTTGAGGAGTGGTAATTCCCGCCAATGCATTAAAAGATATGGTCAGATTCATTGTTCAGCCGCTAGGGTTGGTTCCTGGTGTATATATTCTTCTTTTTATGTTTCTTATTCCTTTCTTCCTCCTCTTCACAATATATTGAAAATAATTTCTTCTCAACACACTTATGACCTTTAGTGTATTTGTTATCGCAATTGTAACAAATCCCTTTTGCTCTTTTTTCCTCCAATTGTTGTGGTGTCAACCTTGTAGGTTGTGGGAAGCTAGGAGAAGTAACACTTTCATCTTATAGTTGTGAATGGTAGACTTCCTTATTGCCATAATTTTTCTTTCAACTTTTCTTGCCACCCTAAATGCATTCTCCAATGACTTAGGTTCCCAAAGGTGAACCTCATGTTGGATTTTATATTTTAAAGTCTCTATGAAGACATCAATAATATGCTCCTCTAGAATATTAGTTACTCTAATATTCAATCTCTAGAAATCCTCAATGTGTGCCCTAACTAAACCCTTTTGTTTTATATTTATCATTTGGCTAAAGAAGGCATTTCTCTTTGTATCCTCATAACATGTTATCAATTCCTCCATAAAAATTGTCCAAGGAACTAGTGTTTTACAAGAACAAAACCATCAATACCATACAAATTGATTGGGTTCTAAATATAGAGATGCAATGCATACCTTTTTTGTGTGTTGAACATTGTGTAGATCAAAGAACTGCTCCATCTGTAGTATCCATGTTACTGGATCCTTGTCGTCAAACTTACCCATATTGATCATTAGAATATGGTTAGTCTTCAACCCATCGTTGGAGTCAATGTGCTCCCCAACTAAACCCTTTTGTTTGAGATTTATCATTTGGCTAAATAAGGTATTTCTCTTTGTATCCTCATAATGTGCTATCAATTCCTCTATTAAAAATATCTAAGTGACTAGTACTTTATGATGAGCCTCATTAATAGGTAAACAATAAGGCCTATTTGTCCTTCCTTGAACCTATATTTACCTCTTTCCTCACATTTAGTGGCATATTTTTTTTTTTATTATGAGTTTATTAGGAAGACTAGAGGATGATTGTCATATCTCATGGCCTAATGTGATTAATGTGCAAGAAAAGAGTGCATTTCCTATGTAGAGATATGTTAGAAGAAGCTCAAGAATATATAGGGGGTTTATCCCCTATATTTACTCACATATAACTCAATTTTCTCCCTAAAATAACTCACCCACAGTTCGAAGATATCCTAACATTTGATGCATTCAAGGATTGTGAGGATCTTAGGGAGCTAAACCCGCCCTTTTAGGGATTTTAGAGGGAAGCAACTCTCTTTCCAAAGAGGCTACCCCTGAGTCATTTTTATCTAAATAAGCAAGTTGGCTCAATAAGATTCAATTTTTTGCAAGAGAATAGAAACTATTAGGGGTTAAAAACTTGTTGTTTCCATTCCCATTTATGATGTACTTGAGCATTATTTTGCATTGATGAAAATATTATTGTTGATGTACAATTGAGTTTTTTTCAGAGGGTTGAGTCCTCTTGGGTTAGGGCCCAACCCAGAGGCTCTAGTCTCTCTTATGTATATGTATTCCATGCATTTCCTTTCCTAATAGTATTTTCCTTCTTTGTCTAACATACTTGTTTATGAAAATTGCTTGTGTAGGTCTTCCAACCACTTCTATTGTGGGGTGCATGGTTGGAGATATAGTATTGGCAAGCCAAAAAATATATAGTTGCTTTCTTTTGCAGTAGTTAGGCCTATCATTTGCCTTGTTTTACATACTCTGTCTTTTGCACCTTTAGTGATTGAACTAGTAGTCTTCTTTAAGCTTGGGAAGAATAGTTTCATATGGATGTAGGTCTTGTGCATGATATAATATAGATCGATTTTTAATGTAGTAGATAGATTTCAAATAAAATTCAACTTATCTTTTCTTGGTTATTTCCATTTTCTACAATTTGGTTATTAATTTAGCACTCTTTTCATGTTTCAAAAGAATAATTTGTCTAGTGTGCATGTATTATTGTTACTTTGTAGGGATAGCATTGTAATTCACACTCCTTTCCCTACCATTAACTCCTTTCTTTTCACCTCACAGCTCTCCCAAAACACTATTCACCGAGCACATTTCTGAATTAGTGAAGGTCACAGTGTGCAAGATGGGCCCCTGAGGGGTACTAGGCTTGGAAAAGTTCTCATACAACCTTCATTTACCCTTCATTACCATTCCCTACCTTCAAATGCCCTTTACAGTCCTTAGGATCCTCATAAATCCAATCTTGTAGCAAAACAGGGCAATCCTATAACATCATGTAGCACCATGCAAACTTGGCCAAAATTGCTCATAAAGTTTGATTTTTACCTCCTAGACTTAAATAATGTTCCTTAGGCTCTGAAATCATGATTGATGGAGACCAAAGACCACATAGGACATGCCTTTTGCCCACTGCAACACATTTTTGTAATTAGGGTTAGTGGACAAATTTATGAGTGTGTTAATGCAATGATGATTTTCTTGATATCTCATGAATTATGTCACTAAGTCTAATCCCTCTAGAACAAAGTGATTAAAGATTAATTACATGCTTTTTTCCTTATGTAAATTAGATTAGATTGTTTGCTTTGATTTATGCTTCTTAATCTAGGGTTTCTATTTCAAGCATTGTTATTTCCATTACATAGCTAGGTTTCCTTTTTATGCAACTTTTACATTCTGCAAATAGATTAATGTTTACATTTTTTGCAAGTAGTGTAGCCTTTACATTCCTAAAAGTAGTGTATCCTTTACATTTTTGAAAATAGGATTAACATTTACATTTGAGAAAATAGAACTTCCATTTCTTCGCAAATAGAGTAACATTTCCATTTTCACAAATACATTAGAACTTTCTTTTCACGCAATTTCTTTCCATTCCAATATAGAATCAATTGATAGAGTGGTCTTTGTATGCCTTGGTCTGGTCCATTGCTTGAAAGTGACATGAGTAGAGCTTAGCTTACTGTGCATACAACATTGTCACCTCTTAAGTTTGTATGAACCCTAAGTTGATAACTAAATTTTGTAGCCTTGGGAGTTGCAACACGCTTGCTGCAATATTGAGGCTCATCACTTTACGAGAACAAAGTCATTGATACCATACAAATTTATTGGGTTCTAAATATAGAGATGCAATGCATACCTTTTGTGTGCCTTGCACATCACATACATCAAAGTATTGCTCCATCTGTAGTATCCATGTTATCGGCTCCTTGCCATCAAACTTCCTCATATCAATATTTGGAATGTGGTTAGTCTTCAACCAACCATTGGAGTCTCTAAAATCATAATTCATATTCCTTTTTTCTTCATCCTTATTTTCAGGGAATACCTTGTCACCACTAGGAAGCTTTTCTTGTAGCAACTTTGTCAAACCTTCCTTCAACCCTTCCATTTTGACATTCATCATCACTTCCATGTCTTATTTTAAAACTACCATGTCCCCTTTTATTATTTCTTTTAAACAATCCAATTCATTTTTGGTTGCTCTTTGTGAAAGTTAAATTTTTTTCACTTCGTACTGTAATTTTGATATATCATGTTGCATTTCTTCCTCTTCTTTTGGTGTCATAGTAGAGCTTTATGTTGGTTTGCTGGGTGTATCCATTTTTTTTGTTGTGAGGCATATTGGAACCAAATAATGATATATATGCTTCACTATGACCTTTGGATCACTTCAAACTGATTTTTCAAACAAAAGTTAAGCAAATTTAAAAAAAATACACACCTTTTTTCTTGCTTTTTGGAGATTGATCTTCAAACTATTGTATCTTTGTATTTCAGCCTTCTGGGTCTAAAAATTCATCCTGGGCTAGCTTTATGATTCTTCTTTCCATCCTCAAAATTTAGTCTGAAATTGGATTCTTGAAGAGAAAGTCATACCAAATCTCCCACGATGGCCGAGTTATGGATTGGTTTAGTATAGCGAATTTGTACGGACTACCACATGTCATTGTTTCTACCTTTGGCCTTGAAATTTGTCCCTAAGAACCTAAATTTTGTGCACTTTCAGTTAATTTTTGTAGAATTCAAATCCAATGCTTGAAGAGAAAATTATGATGATTTTCCTTAGGTCACCTATTTGAGACTAAATTCTGGAGCATGCAGAAACCCTAAATTCCTTGGACCATATATCCAAAAACATAGAAAACCAAGATATAAAATTTTTACATGAAGTTCACAAAGATTTAGAATCCACTTGATAAAATTTTAGCTTCTAAAGCCTCGCATAAAAAACATTATAGCGAAAAATCCAAAATGACCTGTTTGAAGCATCAAAACTCTAGGACCCAAAGCTCTGATACCAAATGTTATGTAACCAGATCACAAATAAGAAGAAAGAACAGTTAAATGACTTGAAAATAAGCCTCTTTGAGGGGAACAACTCCTTTTACATCACATAAATGAACAATACTTGGATGATTCAAATGACAAGGCCTCCTTGGTAGATATAGAAGTCTAAGGGGTCAAAATATAATTAGGGCCTACATAACAATAATAATGTAAGGCCATATTAATAACAATAGTGAGCATCTATGGGGAACAACAATAACAATAGTGGGCTTCTATGGTGCACAAAACTAAGAAAGTGGGGGATACACTAATATTATAGGGACCCGACATCAACATTTTACCAAAAAAGAGAGCATAGGTTGGATGGATCTAAAAAATGGCAATTGAAGGAGCACAACCTCGAGATATATTTCCAAGGTAATGGGACACGTATTCCAAGCTGGGGGGGGGGACATCACATTGGTGGTCACTTTTGGTTAATTAATGGCTATGGAAATTGGCATTGGCAAAAGGAAAAGGGAAATTAATGGAAATTAATTCAAATAAATAAAGGAAAATAGGAGAAAAGGAAGATGAGGAGACAAGAATTTGTATGCAAGGGAAATTAAAGAGAAAGTAAAGGAAAATGAAATAAAAGAGGAAAGGGAAAGGAAGAGACACCAGACATCAATGATAAAAGGGCATCTGAGAAACAATTGGCAACTTTTGATTAATTTTTAGCTTTGACAACTTTAGTTTTACTAAGGAAGACAATTGTAGAAAATCCTGTAGATTCACAAGCTCATGCAATGTACTGAAGCACAGGATAAGAATCTAGTTCTACTTTCAACTAGTGGAAGCCAATAGATTGATGAAAACAATATGAGCAAGAAGAAGACAAATCAATGGCACATAACACAATAAGTTTTCCTGGGGAAAGCCACTACTCAAAATTCCACTATTTGTATTGCATATATCATAAATATGAGTGAAGGTATGAAGCTTGTTCTCACTAGAACAATTCCGCACAAGTATTCTCAACTCTCTCAGCGCACAAGCAACCTCTTGGCCAACACTTAGCCAATTTTGTAGTTCTCCAAACCCTTATTTCCTTGCGCAATTCCTAGGATGAATAGCCTATATTTAAAGGGCATTCATGCCTCCAAAATAATGCAATCCTAAATTAGGTCCTTTTCCTGATTGCATGCATAATATTCACAACTCAGTAAATCATACCACTGATAGTACATTGTCCCTGCACTCTAGTATCAACTGGGTCTTTCTCAAAACTGACATGCATGTGTTTCTGATGAGGGAATGTTCAGTTAACTAGAGTAACACTTGTGGATGCACTAGGACACCAATTGACTATTAACTCTCTTTTAGTTCTACAAATAGTTTGGAACTAATTTAACTGAACATAACTCAGTAAATTGAGTGATCTAATTAAAACTCATAATTTAAACTCATACTGGACCTCTAAAACTTAGGGAGAACATATACATGACTTCAGAAAGACTTCTAACTCAAAATGCCTAAGCTAATTAAGTTAATTAAACTTAATTAAATATTTACAAGTCGTTATGAGAATAGAATTCAATTTTAATTCATGGTTTAATTCAAGGACAAATTAAACTGGAATTTCTTATTTCCATTTCTCAACACTCCCTCTCAACAAGAAAGGGATTATCTACTACCCTGATCCTGTCTCTGTGAAACTCAAATTTACATATTGACAATGCCTTTGTCAAAATGTCAGCATCTTTCTCCTCTGTGGGAATGTACTCTAACAACATGATTCGCCTCAGTACACAATCTCTGAGATGATGATATCAAATATCAATGTGCTTGGAGCTATCATGAAAAACAAGTTTTCAAAGAGTTTGATACAACTCTGATTATCTCAATAAATCACTGTTGGATCCATCTGCTGACCAAACAGACCAACCAGGATCTTCCTCATCTAGATGGCCTCACATGCTGCCTGACTTGCAGCCATGTACTCTTCCTCTACCGAACTGAGTGCAACCAATATTTGTTTCTTGTTGTACCAAGAATTTGTCGTTGACCCAATACTGAAGATCTCTCTTGATGTTCTCTTCTAGTTGGATGGACTCCCTGCTCAATCTCCATCATTGAAGCCTTGAATATTTACTCTCGTTGTTCGTCTGTACCATAATACATACTGAGAAGTTTCCCTGAGGTATCTCAACACATGCTTTGTCGCCTTCCAATATAGCTTGGTAGGCCTAACCATCGCTTCGCTAAGTTGGTTAACTACATAGCACATATATGGCCATGTGTTCACCAAGTACATGAGTGAACCCACAAGTTTCTTGTAAACATTAGCTTCCACTACTTTCCCTAAAGTAGTATCCTCCTTCCTCTTGTTACCTGTTAGAGGAGTATCCATGGATTTGTTGCTCTCCATGCGAAATCTCCTGAGTATCTCATTGGCATACTTGCCCTGAGACACAAATAACTCTCCATATCCCTTCCATACCTCCATGCTAAGAAAGTAATGCATGATCCCAATGTCGTGCATCTCAAACTCTCTTGAAAGGTCCTCCTTACAAGATTTGATCAGGTAATCATCCCCTATCAGTATGAGATCATCAACATAAAGTCCAATGATCAACAATTTACCTCCCACCACTATGTGGTACAGGTTCGTATCTGCTTCACTCTTCGTGAAGCCCAACTGAGTGAAGTAGCTATCTTTCCTAGTGTACAAGCATGGGGTGCTTGCTTCAGCCCATACAACGCTCTTTTTATTACCAAAAAATTGATCATCTAGCCTAATTTACTAAATGGATCGAAGTACACCATGCAAAGCCAATTTTACCATAGTAAAATTGCTTTCACTGTGAGAAATTACTTAATAAACCACCTTTGTTAAGTAATTTATAGTTAAACCCATGAAGAATAATTAAATAAATCATATTTATTTGATTTTCTTCTAGAAAATAATTAATTAAACCATTGTCAATTATATCCTTGTCATATATTGATCAATCATGAAAATAAATAGATAAATCTAGTTGCTTATTCTCTAAGAATAGTAATAATCACTAATTAATTATTATTCTTGTCAAATTTGACAAATCCCTTAAGAATAATTAAATAAATCCTTATTTGTTTATTATTTATTAACTATTCCTTGAGATGATAAATAAATCATTTATTTATTATTATTTATAAATAAAAGTTTAAATACTTTTTCCCTCCTAGCCAAATATAATAAAATATTCCAAGTGGTTATTCCAAGAATGGGATCAATAATATTTTATTATTGCTCATTATTCGAGTATAACTCAATATTTTGTTATAAATAGAAGGGTTTTCCATTCATTATTCACTTTTGATTATTTTCATTGTTGCACTCACTATTGTAACTCTGATTATTTTCATTGTTGCACATCATTTTTGTTGCTTTACACATTATAGAGGAGAGAGACTCTACACAAGCTGAAGACATTTGAGGATAGCCGATAACCCATCCCATAGAGGGGGGTTGGTAACATCTATTTGTTCCCTTCACAGGTGTTATAATAAAAAACAATTCTTTGTATATTTGATTTCCATTGGATTATTGGAGTTATTACTCTTTATTTTTGCTCTTTAACTATTATTGTGGCATAGATCAAAATTTTGGCAGGTTTTGTTTCTATCAGATGCTACAGATCTACAATGTTTAGCAGTCATTTATAGTGTTGATATTGTTTGTTATCCACAATCCTAAGTGGGTTCTTTTTGTACATCATTGAGAAGAAACACTATAACAGCTCTCTTGAGCCAGCACACATGCGCCTCACACTTAAAGGTCTCAAAACCTTCAGGCTACTCTATGTACACCTCTTCCTCAATCATGCCATTAAGGAAGGTTGTCTTTACATCCATCTAATGTATCTTCCAACCCATCTGTGTTGGTAGTGCCAACATAGGTTTGATGGACGAGTACCTTGCAATAGGAGCAAAGGTCTCATCATATTCAATCCCCTCTACCTGTGAAAAGCCACGGGCCACAAATCTAGCCTTATGCTTCTCCACACTACCATCTACAGCTTGCTTTACCTTGTAAATCCAATGAGAGCTCACCACTAAATTGTCCTCTGGTCTCAGGACCACATCCCAAGCACTGTTACGAACTATGGATTCATACTCCTCCACCATGGCATCAACCCAAACCAGCTGCTGCATTGCTTCCTTAAAGGAATATGGCTCTATCACAACACATTCGCCCATGAGAGCCATATATCTAGTGTACCTTTCAGGTGACCTCCTCTGCCTGCACTGAGAAGTGGGTGCTCCCACATTCTCCCATGCATAATCCAACAATCTTTCAGCCTCTCTGGTGCTCTTTCTTCCCTCTTTGAAAGACTCTGCCTGAGTGGATGTCTCCACTCCTGAATCCTCTACATGTGGCTTCTCCACATCAATCTGAGGCTCCTCAACCTTAGAAGCTAAAATCTCCTCATCCGCATGTAGCTCCAGCTCCCTCTCAAGGGAAACTCGATTGGCCTTCTCCTCATCAAATTTGACATCCCTGGGAACCACTGTCATCTTGTTGGTCGGCAAGTACACCCGATAGTTGTGAGGTGTATCAGTGTACCCCACAAATATCCCTAAATCTTATGTTGGCTCAAGCTTCTTCCATTCATCTTTGGTCACATGGAAATATACCGATGACCCAAAAATCCTGAAGTGACCAAAATTTGGCCTCTTAACGGAATAAGCCTCCTCTGGTGTCTTATCAAGTATCCGATGTGCACTACGGTTTTGAACATAAACCATTGTGTTGCATGCCTCAGCCCACAAGTGTAGTGGTAGGCCTTGATCATGCAACATCGCCCTCGCTGCCCCTACCATGCTTTTGTTCTTACTCATGGCCACTCCATTCTACTGAGGGTTATGAGGTGTCGTCAAGTCCCGTTTAATCCCTTTCGTTGCACAGAAGTTCTTAAACTCATTTGAGACATACTCACCACCATTATCACTCTGTAGAGATTTAACCTTCTTGCCCGACTCTTTGTCCACCAATGCTTTAAAGTCACAAAACTTTGTGAAAGTTTGATCCTTTTTTCGCATGAAAAATATCCAGCATTTTTGAGAAAAGGCATCAACAAAATAACATAATACATGTGTTTGGTTGTGGATTCTATCGAGAATGGTCCACACACTTCTAAATGGACTCGCTCTAGAATAGCCTCTACTCGACCATCTTTGTCATGAAAGGAATACTTGGCGTATTTTCCCAAATTAGACCCCTTGCTCAAGCATACCTTTGGGAAGACAGGTACAGATCCGTTGCAATATCTTTAAAGCCCCATGATGCAAGTGGCGAGATCACTTGTGCCACAACTTGCCAACATCTCATCTTTGCACCCTTTCTGTTTTTGTGCTCAAAGCAGCACACTCCTCTACCTCCAGCTTATAGATATTCTTCACCTAAACCCTATCTTCTTTACTTGACTCATGGATATGTGTCAAAGGAACATCTTTCCTTTCAAGAAGATCACATCATAGCCTTTATCCTCAAGCATGGCACTGGATAACAAGTTATTCTTCAACCGGGTCACATACATAACATTCTTCAAGGAGAGTGGAGCCCCATGCTGCCTCTGAAAAGTAATCATACCCAATTCAATAACACTATACTTCCCATCATCACCCATCTCGATATGCATCTCGAGATCTTTCTCCTCCAGGTCACTAAATAACTCTTTGTCGCCAGTCATGTGGAATGAAGCTACATTGTCTAAGTACCATACACTACCCATCATTGATGACATCATGCATGCAATGAGGGAAAAGTCCAATTCGAATTGAGAGGCCAAAGCCTCACCCGCCACTCCTCCTGAGGACTTCTTATTAGACTTCTTGAGTGGGAAATTTGTAGCAAAATGGCCCAGCTCATGATAATGAAATCACTTAACTTTCGTCATATCTTTATTCTTACCTCCATGACAAGAATCTGATTTGGAATGGGAATCTTTACCTTTCCCATTCTTCGTCTTAATCACTAAGGCACAGTTCTCTTCTGATGAAGAGCCATCCCCGATGTTCCTCCTAGTCTCCTCTTGCATCAAATCTGACCACAGTCATTCCCAATCTGGCAGCTTCTCCCGACCATTGACAGAGTCCTGATAACTATGCCAACTCTTTGGGAGTCCTAGATGATCTGAATTTAAAAATGAATGCAAAAAATTACAAATATAACCATAAACACAGAGATGCAGCAAAAATAAAACTTCATTCCATTAATATCAAGGAACTTAAATACGCTTACATACATAATGGAAATAAACTAGCTCAGGCGATGGTCGCTTATCTCTGTGAAGAGATGTGGCAGCTAAATGCCTCTGAACTGTGTTACAATGAGGCTTGAAGGCCTATTTATTATTTATAAACAATGGAAAACCGCAAACATCCAAGAACCTAACCATAGGAGATGAAGCACCAAACTATGGGCCCTTTGGGGTAAATTGGTAGATCAACTTCCCGGAGTCATAACTTTGGCATATTATCTCTATTTGACACACACGATACCTCATTAGAAAGATATATCCAATAAATACAAATGCTAATAGTGAATACTAAATTAATAACTCATTTTCCCTACTCAGTTATTTTCCAAAAAAACGTCGTTTAGGGCTTCAAAACGGCTCCGCAAGTTTAGGACCCGAAAAACTACCAAAAATAGTAAACTTTGCTACAATTAAGGAAATTGAAAAATGAAAAGAAATAATGGTGGGGTTCCAAGTGGAATAGGCAATTGGCCACCAATATCGACTTAGATCATTCCTCCCCCATTAAGAAGCAATGGTCCTCATTGCATTGAGTTCCTCCATGAGATGAGGAAACTTCTGACGAATTTGGTCACTCGTGAGCCACTTGCCCTAGTGAAGGAGTTGGCCTACTTTGACAACTTGATATAGTTGGATCCTTTATTGGTGGGTGTTCTTGATCTATGTGTCCATGATCCGATCAGTTGTGGCTTGTTCCATGCAGTCTAGGTTTAACTCTATTGGTGTGAGTTATATGCAATGTCAGATGTGTCCAACAATGGTGGAAAGAAGGTTGAAGGCGGTCCACATTGAACACTGGGTGCAAACCAAGGAATGGTGGAATACTATGCTCGAAGTCATTGTCCCCTAATTCCTTGATGATGATGTATGGCCCATATCAGAGTGAGTGAAGCTTACGGTGGGGCCTAGCGAGGCACTCTTTCTACAAATGTAGCCAAACTTTGTCACCCACCTGGAACTTGTGTGGTACTCGATGTTGATCATGTCATTGCTTGTACTTAGCATTGGCTCTGTCCAATATGTCATGGACCTATTGGTGGATATGTTGAATGTGCTCAATGAAGTTGTTTGCCTTGTCAGCTTTGGACTGTACATGAGCCGAATATGCTTGAGTAGCTGCAAATGGTATGACCACATCAATGGGTCATAAAGGCTGGAATCCCAAGCCCACCTGGAAAGGGTTGTGGTTAGTCGAGCTATGGAGAGCCTAGTTATAGCTCAATTGGACATAGGGGAGGCTCTCATCCCATGTGTGTGGATGCTTTGAGCTGTACATGCACAGAATGTGTATGATCATCCTATTGATGACCTCTATCTGGCCATCAATTTTGGGATGGAAAGTTGTGGACTTAGTGAGCTTGGTGTCCAACGTCGATCAGAAACTGGACCAAAATGTACTGAGGAACCTGTTGTCTTGATCAAATATGATAAACTGTGGGATCCCAAAGTGTACCCACACTCATTCAAATAAGAGTTTAGCAGTGGCTTCTGCTGTGATATTCTTCTTATACGCTACCATAACGGCCATCTTCGAGAATCTGTCGACGACAAAAAAAACACAGTCGTTGCCATTCTTAGTAGAAGGAAGGCCCAACATGTAATCCATGGAGATGGATTCCCAAGGTCGATTAGGGGTAGGAAGTGGAGTATATAGGTTTTGCTTCTTGATGTTCGATTTGGCAATGGCACAGGAAGTGTAGGATTTGATGTATTTCCCGACAACCTATCGAAGGTTCAGCCAATAGAAATACTTCTGCAGTACTGCCACTATTTTCTCAACCTCAAAATGTCCAGTGACCCAACTGTAGTGCGCTTCCTAAATCATATTCACACGCTCACTTGAAGGAACACAAAGGTGCCCCAGGTGGCATAATAGTGCATCCTGGAGGTGAAAATCTAGAACTTGCTGACCCTCCAAGAGCATTTGGTATGTGTGGCCGAATTTTGGGTTGCTTTTGTAGAGAAGCGGCCAATCAGAAGTTTCATAACCACAAGAGTTGAGCACGGTGGTTAACGCCATTATCGGTGATCAGATAAGGGAGTTTGCAACATTATTGGTGTTTCCCTTCTTGTACTTGATATTCAAATGGAACTGTTGTAGGTATGTGGACCACTTCTGATGGCGATCATTCTGCAACTTCTCTTGCGTATGTATGAACTGCAGGGGTCGGTGGTCTGTGTTGAGTCCCAAACTTACATCTTCCCTATATACCTTTTTAGCCTTTTTCTCCAGTTACCTAAACCTCCAAGCTATCAAATCATTGCATATTAGTTTTAAAAGAGCATATAAATGGTTTCCTAACGATGTCTTGTGACTGTTGTTTGATTTAGATTTTTGCTCAGTCAGCTGTGGAATCTTGTCACTTTACACAGCCAAAATCAGTTTCCGTAGCCTTTTTGTTGAAGTCTATGCTACAGGTGTCTACTGGAGAATCCGGCCACATGGGCAAGCTACAAATGATGTGGACATGGAACGTGTCCCCTTGGTTCAGCCAAATCACTCACAGAGGACCGTGGTCAAAGCCAGTCAAACGGTGGTCAACATTAAGAGTTTTACGGTGGCAGGGCTCTGTTTTTCATCATGAGGAGGATTGCGTGGAAAGATCCTAAATCTCAGGAGGTGTGCTAACACCTAGGGACTGCCCGTGAACGGAATCTAACAGCCACCCTCCTTGGATTTATTTCTCATGGCTACCATACTGTTAGATTTCCGAATATGGTCATTTACGTGTCTGTCTACCAGCGCAGATCTTAGGAATTAGTTATGTTATTTCCTGTTATAAATAAATCATCCTCGTATGCGTATAGGCTAGCTTTTGATATGTAATCTTGACTATTTTTACGAGCCATCGTGCCGTGACTTAGTCCTTATGTTATGACTGTATTTCAATATATGAGAAGACACTGCTTTTAAGTTCAAATCCATGATTCATTTCTGATTGGCCGAGGTTGCAGAGGGCCCCAGTACACCAAGGTTCTGTAGTTAATGTATAGTTTCATGTTTTCTTCATTTACACTCTTGATGCCATAGTTATTTACTTGCATATATTACATTGCTCATGGTATTCATGTTGTTTGTTGTCCATAGTTTCTTTTATGTTTTCTAATGACTGTCAACTTATCAGTGTTTTCATTTTAGGTTCTAATAGATAGCCCGGGCAAGTGCACATAGCTTTTTGTTGACCAATGACATGATGGAATTATCTTGTCCTTCTGCTGATTTGTTTTCTTAGTTCTAATTCCAGCATTGTTTATTTCTTTCAGTTTTTCTTTGTTCATTTACTTTTCTGCAAGATAGATATTAGACTATTCATGTCATTTTCAGTTACCTCGTATAGCCAGAGCAAGTCGAATGGTGAGGGATTGAGCGTGAATGTATAGTTTGATATTAGTTTATTTGCTTTTGCAAGTTAATGATTAGATTACTCATATCATTTTCGGTTACCTCCTATAGCCAGAGCGAGTCGAATGGTGAGGGATTGAAGGATGAATGTGTAGTTTGATATTAGTTTTATTTTATGCAATTTAGATATCAAATTACTCAATTTGTTTATGATTACCTCCTATAGCCAGAGCAAGTCGAATGGTGAGGAGTCAGAATATGAGTTGATGTGATATGGTTTAGTTTACTTTGCTTACAGTTTTTGAATTTCTTTGAGTTCAGTTTTTCTTTTTATACAACAACAAGGATACTAGGTTTCATAGTCACTAGTTCACTATTTGGTTTAATTAGACTTTAGGTACATCTTTATTTTCTCTCAGTAATAGATTTCATCATTGCAAGTTTGAAAACCTTTTGAACACTTTGAAGTTTAGAAATTATTTTAATGGTCACCATTGACTTGAACACTTTTATCCATACTTGATTCTTAGAATTACCATCTCACATTAGGAAATCAACAAGAAGACAAATCCAAAAACAAATTAAAAATCAAAAACGACAAAGAAATAAGAAAACGATTATCTTGCATATATAGTGCACTTCACTTCAACAATTTATGACTCCCATATTGACAATTTATATAGCAATTTAGGACACACTAAATTGACCAAACAGTCATCCAGGTACACTATCACAAATTTCCTGATGTACTCCTTCAGTGTCTCATTCATCAACCTCATAAATGTACTGGGTGCATTGCTCAGTCCAAATGGCATGACCAGCTATTCGTACAGTCCCTCATTCATCTTAAAGGTTGTCTTCCATTCATCCCCCTCTTGTATCTGGATTTGATGATACCTGCTCTTCAAGTCTATCTTAGAGAAATATGCTGCCTCGCTTAAACAATCCATCATGTCGTCCATCTGTGGCAATGAGAACCAGTACCGGATGGTGATTTTGTTGATGGCCCTTGAGTCTGTGCACATCCGCCACTCTCCTCCCTTCTTGGGGGTGAGAACCGTTGGGACTACACAAGGGCTCAAACTTTCCCTTATCAATCCCTTGTCTAGCAATTCTTGCACCTGCTTCCTAATCTCTTCATTGTCCTTGGGGCCCATTCGGTATGTCGCTTTGTTCGGTAAACTAGCTTCGGTTATGAAGTCAATATGATGACTTATGCTTCTTTTGGGGGGTAATTTGTCTGGCAAGTCATCCGCCACTATATCTGTAAATTCTTGCAACATTTGCTGGATTTTTGTAGGTAAATCTGATACCTCTGTATGCAACAACACTGTCCTCGCTTTTCTTACAACTTCATAACCCATCTCACTATCCTCAACTTGTTTCCAAAACTGTTTTCCACTAACCAACAATGCTCTTGGTTCACTTGTCCCTGCTTTCCCTTCTTCTTTGATGGGCACAAGCGTATGCTTGATTCCATCTTTGACAAACTTATAACAGTTCGTCAATCCATCGTGTACCACTTTCCTGTTGTACTGCCAAGGGTTGCCTAGCAGTATGTAACATACATCCATTGGCATGATGTCACAAACGACTTTATCCTTATATCTGCCTATTTGAAACTCCACCTCGCACTATTCATCCACCACCAATTGATGGCCTTTTTGCAGCCATGAGACTCTATAAGGGGTGGGATGTTTCAAGTGCTTCGACTCCAACTTTTCCACCATCTCTGTGGACACCAAATTATGAGTACTACCACTGTCAATAATTAACTTACAACTCTTACCATGTGACTTACAAACTGTTATAAACAAAGGCTTCTGCTGTGTCTATTCGGTGACCTCCTTGACTGGTTTTAACAACACCTTGTGCAGCACCAGGGCTTCCCTTGTCTCTGGAGCATTTTATGCTTCTTGGGGAGGTGTCATTGCTTCCTCTGGTTCTGCAACATATGCACCCATCTATCCAACTTGATCTACCTATGGACATTCAAATGATTTGTGTCCCCATTTATGACACTTGTAACATTGATAACCAACCCCTCTTCCTTGGCCATTTCCCCTGTATCACTGGGATGACCTACCACCTCTCACATTATCACCTCTTTTCGCTGATTCAGAAGCTTTGGAACTACTGCCTTCCTCATTATTACTACCAATCTGCCCTCTGCCATATGATTTGCCTTTTCCCCTGCCGGCTCCTTGTCCTCTCTAGGCATTCTGTCTTCTAGTAATTTTCTCTTCAGCTTTCATTGCACTTTGATACACTTCTTCAATGTTCTTTGGAGATAAAATACTAATTTCATCTAAAATTTCTAACCTTAACCCATTTACATACATGGTTGTTCTTTCTACGGTATCCTCTGTACATCTGGCTCGTATGTTCACTTGATAAAACTCCTCTGTGTACTCCCTTACCGTCATTCCTTTTTGTCTTAGATTCTGCACTTCCATGTGTAGTGCAATCTGATAATCTTTTGACAGAAATCTTCCCTTCAACTTGGCCACCATCCTTGACCAGGTTTTAATTGGCATCTTGTTCAATCTCTTTCTCTCCGCCTAGACATTATCCCACCACAGGGCTGCATGTCCCTTCAATTTCATCGCAACAAACCTAACTCTGCGGTCTTCGCTAACTTCCCCACACTCAAAATACTTATCCATCTCGCTGATCCAATCCAATAAAACATCGATAGACATGATGCTGTCATAGGTGGGGAGTTCTGGCTTGGGTTTACTGCTTGCCACTAAAACAAACCTCAACAATCTCACTTCTGGGGTCTCTCCTTCCAGTCCATCTGTTGTTGCTTCAGTTTCCTCTTCGCTGTCATCGCCTACCTCTGGGTCTCTTCTTCTCCTTGCCTCCACTGCCTCCAAACGGGCAACAATAATTTTGATCTCCTCTCTCATTCCTTCCTCCGCTATCCTTCGAGCACCTCTGCCATGACCTCGCCTTCCTCTTTCCATGTCCTCAATCAATTTCACCGACTCTGATACCACTTTGATGGGACCAGTCCAACGCTTTACAGTCTGTCATAATTAAAATGATTAATGTGGTGATATGTTTGGTTGAATAATTCGATTGTGATTATGCGTGGAATGAATGCACCATCGATATTTTGGGTTTGTATTATGTGGCATTCAATTACACAATTATGAATGGGTACTTGCCTCAGATTTCATATTCCTGCTCAATACTATGCCTGAACCCTTTGTTCGCCGTTCATTTTGGTCATTTGCTGTTGGCTTGCCGAGGGTTTGTTCTGCTGTGCTCTGCAAGTTTTTGGTACGCAACTTTGCTGCGAGTCTTGGGCGCACTTCTGGTTGTTTTCTTAATGGCTCCTTGCTATGTGCGTGGTTGTTTTTGAACCTGGTTCGTTGGCAGATGTGGTTTGTTCTGTAGCCGCCTGGGTGAGTGATACTTTTGTTGTGGTTTGTTTTCCTTCTACTGTTGGTTCAACAAGCCATCGTATTTCAAGCTATGTGCTGGTATTTCTCGTTCTGGTTGGCAATTTAGTGATTGGCTTGTCTCCAGGCCCAATTCGATGGCATTCTTTCGTCCTCGGCTTAAAACACAGGTAGTCTTCCTTCTTTGTTTCAATTTGTGATTCTCTTTCCACAGCTTATAACCTGGTTCGCTCCTTCGTCACCGCAGTTAGTCGGAACTTTGGGTGGAATGTCTATCTTTGTCTCTCACTGCAAATTCTCAGGTAAAGTGGATGCAACTTTCATTGTTTTGTTTCTTTCCAGGCTATGTAATTTTAGTTTTACAACAATATATTTTCTAACACCTATGTGTCATTTGCTGTGTAGGTGTTGAGGGTTTGCGATTGGAGGTCTTAGCACTGTATACTCTGAATTCCTATTCTGAACTATGGTTATGATTCTTCAGTTTACTTGTGATGAACATGCACAGATGCTATAGGTATGCTCGTAATTTTGTATGGCTGTCAATTTAAATGTATGGCGGGAGTTTTTTGTGCAACCTGTGGGTGTTTGGCCTGTGCCAAATTTTTTCGTATCACTCTTGGTCTATCTTGACTGTTTGCTTTAAATAAATTATAAACCCTCGTATTGTATTTGTTCTTCGGTCTCGCTATGAGAACTGGTTCTTTCTCTGAGGAAAACAAAAAGAATTAATTTCAAGAATCTGTGTACAGTAGGTTGTCTGTTCAGATAGTCATCAATTAGAAAACACAATAAACTAGAGTAGAACATACAGATGGACAGAATTTAGTTTCTCTGTTATTGATATTATTCGAGTGCGAGAGGTACTAAACCCCCTCCATGATTTTTCCTGTTACATTTATATGTTTCTTGTTCCAGTCAATGAAACTGTACAGTTGCTTTTCAGTTATAAACTTTACATTTACATGGTTATTATTCATTCGGTTTTGTCCTTATGACAAGATTTTCCTTTTAGACACATTTGTCTTTTTCTTTTTAAAATAACACGACAATTATTATTCCGTGACTTATTAGCAATAGATAAACAAATAACCGTAATCGATCAAACCTACCCTTTACTAATTTAAATATTGAGATAAAAATAAGAATCCTACCTCCTATTCTATCAACTAACATAAAGACAATAAAAAGTTAACTCAACTCTTCGACCTGGCAAAGACCGACACCCGGTCATGGTGCCTGAGCTGGATGCTCCTGCATCAACATGTTGAATGGTCTTGGCATTGCATTAGCATTAATGTCAACAATAGTATGGATCTATAGTTGTTGGAAATATATTCACTACTAAGAGGGGGGTGAATTAGTAGTGGTGACCTTTATACAAAATTTTTCCAATTTAAAATTTTTACTCAATGTCTATTATCCATTCACATTCATAAGATTAGCTCATCAAATCATATAAGCAACAATAAAATGGAATCATAACAATAATGAGAAATCACCATGAGAAACACAAACATGCACACACAAGAGCACAATATTTCTGGTGGAAACCCTTAAGGGAGAAAACCACCCTGTCACTGCTACACTACACAAATCTTCTATTAATTTGCTAAACAAAGCTACATGGATTAGCTTACAACCATAAGCCAGAAGACTTGGATTCATCTACAATATGCAGGAAACTATCAATCCAAAAATCCGGTTCTCTCATGAATCTATGGAGTACCATCCGCTAGAGGGTCCCACAACCAACGATCCTCGGCCAATCGCCATTGGACTGTCACACTCCTAATGGATGGAGAAAACTATTCCTACTATTAATCGACCAAATCACTGCCTATATTGAAGCCTCCACACCTTCACTTCCTCCATGTGAACCACATTTCATATATTTTTAGACTGGGTTCTCAGTTTGCTCAACATGAGCAACCCAATAGCTCTAGCATTCTGCTCATCAAATGTGAATCATAAAACTAACCCAGAGAAGGGAATTTCTTCACAACTTCAATACACCAAACACTACTCTCAAACACACTTCAAGTTGCAAATTTTCTCCCACAAACTACACATAAAATCTGAATCATCTTCTAACGATGTAAACTTCGAAATGGGAACTATAAACTCAAAATGGGAACTCTAGCAAAAAACCCCCAAAAATTTATGAAAAACAATGCTAAAAATGAAAAATGTGTATACTAGAACAATGTTCTTTTTAAGGTTAATTTTCAACATTTAAAAAATTATAGTAAAACCATTTTTTTTTTTTTTAAATAACTGTTTTTGAGGAAAAAAACATAGTAATGTTTTTGGTAGAAAAACATTTTTCTTTCCCATGTATAATTTCAACATTTTTTAGTAATGACGATAAAGATAAAATAATGGGATCTGAAACACATTAAAATTCCATTAGTTTTCATCAATGTTGTTAAACATATAATAACATGACGATATCATCTTTTGGGATTCAAGTGTGTTAAGTAAGTCATTCATCTATTACCATTTCCATGAGAGGTAATCGTAACTAACTAATTTCTCATGATTTTTGAATAATCCACTTAGCACTCATTTTTCCATGAGAAGTAGTCGTAACTGACTCATTTCTCATGATTTTTGAATAATCCACTTAGCACTTATTTTTCCATAAGAGGTAGTCATAACTAACTAATTTCTCATGATTTCTGAATAGTCCACTTAGCACTCAATGCGTTTGGTGATTCTCATAGGGGTAAAGAAGTGGGATTGAAACTAGTGTCAATCATCACTTCCGAGGCTTGCACCCAGTAACCAAGACTTCCTGGGAGGTCACCCATCCCAGATCGCCTCTGGCTCAAGCGTGATTAACTGTGGAGTTTTCCCCACAATCAATCCCACTTAGCTTGTGACCCCATTTGCAAAACTTTAGCAAGTATTGTGCCTCATGGACCATTCAAGTAGATTTCCCTGAACTCTTTTTCAATTACGTATTAAGGGTTTTCACGGTGCATTATATTAGATATCATTTTTTGGGATTCAACTACGTTAAGTAAGTCATTCATCTATGACCATTTCCATGAGAGGTAGTCGTAACTGACTAATTTCTCATGATTTTTGAATAGTCCGCTTAGCACTCATTGCATTGGGTGATGGTCACAAGGGTGAAAAAGTGGGATTGAAACTAGTGAAATAAATTACATAGCATCAATCATCACTTTTGGGGCTCGCACCTAGTAACCAAGACTTCCCGGGAGTTCACCTATCCCAAAATGCCTTTGGCTCATGTATGCTTAACTATGGAGTTTTCCCCACAATCAGGCCCACTTAGTTTTCCACCCCATTTTCAAAACCTTAGAAAGTATTGTGCCTCATGAACCATTCAAGTATAGTTCCCTTCACTCTTTTTGAATTAAATATCACTAAAATTCTATTTTTTTTCAACCATAAAATTAAAGATAAAAGAATTCGAAAATTTTCAACCATAGAAATAAAAAAATCTAAGTTTTCAACACATTTAAACCATGACGTTATGAACAAATTACATGAATAAATTAATCAAAATGTCAATACTTGTAGATTGAATGAAACATAAATTATATCTCTAAGTTATTGTTGCATTGTAGATATTCTAAACAATAAAAATCATTATAATTAAAAGACATAATCTGAAAAAAATAAAAATAACTCATAACATCATTTACCACCATATGGAAATAATTTTTTTTTAATTTCAAGATACGTTGCAAAAATTAGTTATATAAAATGTCTTAGACAATTATTCAAACTAACTCATATTTTCTTGCACATCATCAGAATTCACATCTTCATATGAATGACTAGATGTAGATGAAGATGTTCCATATTCTTCTCTTTCATCAACTAGTGCCCCATCGAATTCCACATGCATGCAGCCATTCTGCAGTAGTTGAATACTTCTTGCCCCATATTATTGTTTTCCCATCAAGTTTTTTGATACGAAATAGATGTTGGAAGTTAATGTCATTAAGTTGTTTAATGCATTTCTCCTCACCATGTGATCCTAGAATAAACCTTTGCATGTCAACAGTTTCTTCCAACACATCAAAAATAGGCTCTAGCATCTATGATTTCTTAATACATTCAATTAATGATGGAAAGCTCCCAACATCCTTCCTCCACAAAGTGAATGAAAAGTTACTGAACAAATGATCAATGTGGTCATGACTGTGCCCAACAAGAAGGAAACCAACCTTTACCTTCTAAAAATTTCTCAATTCAACAAGCATGTTTAGATATCCGAAAACAACCTAATTTTTGTTTTCACGACAAGTTTTGTCCAATTGTAGGTACAAAACTTCAGGAAGATTACCAGACCAATGAGATATCACATCATGGATTATGGTTATTTTCATATTTTCATCATTATGAATATTAGGAACTGTGAAGTATACCCTTGGCAACATTTTACAATTGAAGACCATACAACTAACTATGTGATACTGAATAAAAATTATCTCCTGTAATTTTTTGGTGCATAAACAAAATGTGGTAGAAGTGTTTTCTTTTGTTCCATACCATCAATTATCAAACCCAAATATTTATTTCGATTATCATAACACTTCTTTCAATGTTTGTACAACTTTTTCATTTCACTTGTTTGTTGTTCGTGATTCTCTTGAAGCACTTTGACAATGGAATGTACACATCATAAAAGGAAGTCATTAATAAAAATGTTTTCATAGTTGATGGCTATACAATTTACTGCAAATCCCCATCCTTGTCTTCTTAGGAATACATACATTGTTGAATTATTTCTTCCATGTCTTCACAAACTATTGATATGTAATAAATCAACCATTTTCTTCAGCACCTTCTGCATATTCTTTGTGTAATATGTATTGTCTCTCTATTTGGCATACACTCTCCATGCTTTGAAAATAAGTCTTTCATCAATGACATTGTAGTATTTGATAATGGCCCAAACTGTCGGTTATGATGTACTTCTGAATAAAATGTGGGATCCTTTTTTTAAATTTCTTAGATTCTTGATAAACGAAAATTAACCATTGAATGAAACATTATGAAATTCTTTCTACATATAAATAAAGACACAATATGATAATCATAACTTGATAATGTAGATTGCATGCACCCCACTAAATATGAATTTTGCATGCTCTTCTTCATTGAAAAATATCTCTTCCTTTTCTCCAATGAAAACTTGAAATCCATATGTTTCAACAAATATTTTTGACAACATTCACTCGAAATGAGATCACTGATAGAAATTCTTCTCGCGATATGTTCTGATCTACCCCTTATATATCTAGAACATCTTGGATTGATACGAAAAGGTATGCTCCTACGCCTTGGTATCATCATCTGTATAAGCATTTTCATCATCATTATGAGGAATATTATCCTCACTATGATCATTTGTGCTTTTGAAATACTGACTTGGACTATATTCTTCATCTTTCCTATCTTCAGTGCTACCCTTATAGTCCTTATAATTAGGACTAAATGGAAAATTTGACTCGATGTTTAATGGATATTCTTTATCACGTGCATTGTCAGTGTTGCTCTCATAGTCCACAAGATTAGGACCACATGGAAAATGTGACTCTTTACTTACTTTAAATTCGTCATCCTTCCCTTTGTCACGACTACTCTCATAGTCCTTTGGATTAGGACTAAGTGCTTCATCCTAGCCTTCGTACTGCTTCTCTCATAGTCCTTAGGATTAGGACTAAGTGCTTCATCCTGCCCTTCATCACTACTAATCTCATAGTCCTTAGTATTAGGACTAGGTGGAAAATGTGACTCTCTATCTACTAGAATTCATCACCCTGCCCTTCATCACCATTGCTCTCTTAGACCTTAGGATTAAGACTAGGTGGAAAATGTGACTCTCGATTTATGGGAAATTTTTCATCCTAGCCTTCATCACTGCTACTCTCATAGTCCATAGCACTAGGAGTAGTGGAAATAGTGACTCTCAATTTATTGGAAATTCTTAATCCTAGCCTTCATCACTATTGCTCTCATAGTCCATAGGATTAAGACTAAGTGTAAATTGTGACTCTCTATTAATTTGAAATTCTTTATCATGCTCTTCATCACTGCTACTCTCATACTCGATAGGATTAGGATAGAGTGGAAACCACGACTCTTAATTTATTTAAAATTCTTCATGATTCTCTTCATCATTGTTGCTCTCATAGTCCATAGAATTAGGACTAAGAGGACACCGTGACTCGCTATCCATTTGAAATTCTTCATCACTACTACTCTCATAGTCCATGGGATTAGGAGTAAGTGGAAACTGAGAATTTTTATTTATTTGAAAATCTTCATCATGTTGTTCATGGGTGTTGTTGTCATAGTCCATAGGATTAGGACTAAGTGGAAATCATGACTCTTTATTTATTTGAAATTATTCATCCTTCCCTTCATCAATGTTTGTCTAATAGTCCTTAGGATTAGGACTAAGTGGAAGATTTGACTCTCTATTCATAGTCAAATAATTTATGTTATCTTCATCAATATGAATAGAGTTGTTACATGACGAAGATGTTGATGCTTCACAAAGAGAAAATTCACTATCCCAAGTATCCATGATTTTCAAAGACAATAGGTTGAATGATACAAATGCACTCTCTCCTAATGATAATATATAGCTTAAAGAATGAAAATTTCCCTCCAAATTTTCCCTGTAAAATTTTTCACTGAAACGTTTCCCTCTAGAAATTTCATTTCATGTATTTTCCTCCAAAAAAATTTTCTACAATTTATTGAAAAAATTAACTAAAAATTTCTTATGAAATTAATCTTTTAAACTAAATCTTTTACCTAACTTTATTTTTTACTTAAACTATATAGCATTTACTAGAGAATTTAATATTTCTTTTAATTTTTATTATATCTTCTATCACACATTTTAAATAAATTGTTATATCACCATAACACAATTTATATGTTAAGTTTTTATTAAAAAAATATTAATACCACATTCACCATTCGGTAAAACAATTCTGTAATGTTCGCTTCATCATAAATTACTATATCGCCATAACAAGATTTATATGTTAAACTTTTTATAAAAAAAATTAATACCACATTCACCATGCAGTAAAACAATTCCGTAATTTCCGTCATATCATAAATTTCATTATCACTATTCCTTGCGTCACATAAAGTCTTTCGAGGTTCATTAAAAGACTTGGAGAAATTTTGTGGAGCAGCTACATTATTATGGACAACATATTCAACAGGATATTATCGCATTTGAAAGGTTAGTTTCCCTTTTGTTGTTTGCAATTCTTAAACTCCCATACATTTACTAGTAGTTATGTGTCAGTTGGGTTGTTATCTTCATGTAAAATACCAAACCAAAAACATATTCCAGTAAAATAATATTTACTTTTTTATTAATGAAATTTAGATTTATTTTAGAAATTAAAAATTTAGATGAGCCAGGCTTACCCGATACCCATGGTAGGTAAAAGGCCACTACATCTGCAGTGGACATGGTGTGTCTATTTGTGCCTGCCTCCAACACCCGCCCCTGTAGCTCAGCTTGCCAAGGGTGAGGGACGATACTTAGAATTGAGCCTCCACCCGCATGGGCCCATTGGGACAGGGGGTGGTGTGGGAGGGGACATGCATCCCCCTATCGCCCCACCCGATGACCCTACGAGCTTGTGGGGGTGGAGGCACGTTGGACCCGTGGGAGTGGAGGCATGTTGGACCCATGGGAGTGGAGGCCTGATTTTGAGAATCGGGCCTCCACCCCCATGGGCTCGTTGGGCTATGGCGGTGAGGCAAGACGAGCTCCATGAATTGGGCCTCCACTCCCATGGGCCCATTGGGCCGCGGGGGTTGGGGGAGAGGGGTTGCCCGTAGCTCCCTCCCCCACGACCCCCTGCCCTAATGGACCGGCGCGACGCAGACCACTTTTTTTAATATATATATATATATTTTAAAGGATACGTTTTAAATATTGTTTATGATTTATGATTATTTATCATTTTTATATTTTGTTTCATTTTTTTTGTTTACTTAAGCAATATGTTTTTTTAAATTTACTGATTTATATATATGTGTATATTTTTTGCAGGAAAATGGCATCAAGGAAGACTTCTGTGAATCTTTTTGGACCAAAGACTTCTAAAATTAGAGGTTGATCCTCAAAAAACACTGTTGAACGAATCAAACCTAAGCTAATAAATACAAATCTATCAAGCTCCTCAAACAATAAGAAGATGATTTCTTACTGGAAGAAATCATAAGAAGTGAAGCATACAAAAAATGTATGGTATGTGAAAGATAGAGAAGGTGAATAAAATTTGTAGATATATCTATATGTTGATATCCCTAACAATAATGGACTTTATGAGGTGCTGGGAAAAGTCCTAGACATTTATTTGATATTGGACATTGAAGCTTTTTATGTACTTACAAAACCACCCAAGTCACATGATAAGATTAAATATCAGTTATCATTGTTAATGTATGATCTGACAGAGGAATCTACAAAGATGTGTAAACAAATCGTAAATGAGATTGCACGAGATATTTTAATTATTGTTATTTATATTTATGTGCTTTGCATTATTGTAACTATATCATTATATTTTTATAACTTCATTTTCATTGACATATGATATTTTGTTTGACATAATTTTATTCAAAATCTTTCAATTATTTTGGGAGGCATTTATTTCATAGAGAAAGATATTATGAATGTTGTCAACAATTTCTACTCAGGGTCAGAAGATGATATGGCAAACAAGAAAAAAATATTAATTCATGATGCTACAAAACTACATCTAAGGGATCAACAAAGAATGTCTATAGTGGATAAATCTAGCAAAGGTAGACATGTTACTTTTGAAGATGAGGAAGTTGAAACTGACGTTGAAGAATATGTTGCCATTACTAAGCATGAGATTAGAACTGATGTTAGAAAGGAAAAGAGCCATAAAAAAACCAAAAGTAAAAATTCCCAGGAGTGTCTATGTTCTATTTGATGATGAGAATGTTACTTATCTAGAAGAAAAGAGGAGGAAGAAAATGAAAGGTTATCATTCTCAAATAGTCAAGGCCAACAATGAATATCCTAGTAAAAATTCAAAAGAAAGCAAGGAAATCATTACACCGGGAGTTGATTTATAGGATGGAATTATTAAAACAAAATAAAGTGTCATCCAACAAAACTTGACAAAGACAAACTTAATTGAGTTTGGTCGTACATTTCATCTTAATGTGAGACAAATCTATAAGCCAACTGAAAAACAATTTAAATATCAAATTAGAAAGACACATCACATACATGTTCACAACTTGAAGACATTAATGAGGAACAATCCACATTCTCATGTGGTTGATTATGTGCTTCTAGTTGATCCAGTTCAATTGCGCAACAAGGAAGCTTTTGATAAGTCAAAATGTTTTGAATACAATTATTATGTGCTTGGGGGGAACCATTATGTAGAATCTCAAAGGAAATTGATTGAAGAATATCCCAATAACCCACGTTTTGAAACAATGAAATGTATCATTTATGATGGTTTATCAGATACAAAAGAAAAGTTATTGGCATGGGATCATAATACGGATAATGACTATAGGACGTCCATGACTTTCATCCAAAGGGTTATATTTATTTATAATGAATTTGAAGAAAAATATGGTGGGGATAAGATAAATGTTAGTCTAGAATTTCAAAAGGAATGTTTTATGGAAATAGGCTATCAAGTTTAGGAAAAAATCAATTCAAAAATTGGAAAAGTACATTCTGATATATTCAAAAGTATTGATAACATTTTCCTTTTGGCATTTAGAATTCGAGAGATATGGGAATTGATTAATGAGATTTATAGCATGTGGGAGAACATTGGCATTAAAAACCATAAGGTAAAAAAGTTTAAACCATTGATATGTAGCAACAGTAAATTAGGTCCTAAAATGAAGCAGTTTCTAGAAGATATGAATATCACACCTTGGAGAGCATTGCAAGGAGTGAAAAATAAAAAACTTGTCAAAACAATATTATCTTGTGTGAAGTCAGGGGAATTATCATTGGATGAAATGTGTGACGAATTTCAAAAGTAAGTTTGTTGAATTATTTTTACTTATTATTAGATTACAATTTTCATTTAAATATAACATATTTTTCTTGGTAGTATTTGTTATACATATCATTATATTAACTTTTTTTACTTTATCTATTCAGTCACAAAGTTTACATGAAAATACAAGAACAAATGGTTAAATTGTTGAATAAAGATAGTTGGTATGATGTTGTACGCAACTACCCAGATTCAATTTCTACATCAACACTAAAAAAATATATCTTTCATTTAAAAATTTATGTTGATTTATACATTCATTTTTATTCATCTGTATACTATTTTTATTTTATAACTTATACATATATTTGTGTATTTTATTAAAGATGAGGAAGGATGCAAATGGAGCACTAGATATTTCTAGAACTTTATTGAAAAAATTAAGATCGAAAGACTGAGAAGGAAAGTTCTCAAGAATGTTGAAATTGATTAAAATCTTACTCATTTCATTTGGACAGGCTTGACACTATTCAATATCAAGTAATACGAGGTGATTGTGAAGACATTTCTAAAGTCATACTTAAAAGGGATTATTACCTAGTTATTGCAGATATTCCCCATGGTTTCAATATCCCAAATATTGACTATCATAGTGGCCCTTATCGAGCTCTTAGTAAAGTGGTTGCGGGATTTGTAGAAGTCACATCATCACCATTATGGCAATTTGTGACATTTCATTTAGATACACAATTCACAATGTTATCTATAAGCTTCAAGGGAAAAACAAACTCAAGGATGCAACTTACATGGTAAGAAATTGTATGTTTGATTAATATTAAAAACTCATTTATGTACAAGTTAATTGAACTTTTAATATTTCATGTTATAGGTAAAAGTCAAATCTTCTTAACCATGAAGGTCAACCAATTATAAATGATTTTGAGTTCATCCATATTGATAGTTGGACAAAAGATGATAGTTATAAGTCTATGCTTCTTAATCAAGTAGATGGAAAGAGTCATAGCCAAGTACTAGTTTATGATGTTGTTGTGAAAAAACTAACATATGAAGATAAAGAAGAAAAAGGAGAGATAGTTAACATTTATAAAAAACCACAGTCATTGATAAACTATCTTATAGACGTATGTTCAAATGAAGGAGAATGGGTTCTAGATTTATTTTCAGACTCAGGTAAGTTTTATTATATAGAATTGAATTTCAATATCTTCATTCTTAATTTATATGTCATTATACTAATTTACTTCATTATTTTTTTGTGCTTGATAATTAGGTACAACTCTAGCATGTTGCCTAAAAAAGGAACAAATTGCATTGCCATTGAAAAAGACCCAGTACAATGCACATTTATTCAGCAAAGAATTAATTCTCTTCAATTTCTTCCAGATGCAATGCAAGAAATTGGGTTGAGAAAAGGGGATTTTAATGAGTCACGTGTGGCAAAAAAGGAAAATGAATCTCAACCACCATTAGATGGAATGATTGGAAAGGCATACATTGGGAGATTCACAGACATCAAAGATCTATCAAAAGGGGAAAATGAAGAAAATTAAGTAGAAAATATTGTGGAAGAAGACAATGATGAAATTCTAGAGGATGAAGAGTTTAGATTACGTGATATTTTTTATTAAATTCAAGTTACACTTGGAAATCAAGCTCATTTTTTGTAACTATTAATTAGATATACTTGTAATGTTTTGAATTTTACATTTTAAGAGAAGAATAAGTATTCAATTAATATTATATGTTAAATATTTGTTTGATGTGATTTTTGCTTTAATTTTTATGTGAATCATTATTTTTTGAAAAAAACTGTGATTGTTATTATTATTGGATATAAAATTCATTAAAAAACTATTATTTAACCATTTTTTGTTAATTTTTTCCTATAAAAATTGTGATTTTGACATGTCATTTCTAGAAAAAAAAGATTATCAAAAGGTGTATTTTTTTAGTTATATTTATGTTCAAAATGTTTATTTGTATGTCAATTGTTAAAAATCAACACATTTTAAAATAGCATGAAAATCACTAACATCCAAAAAGTAATGTAACATAAAAAAAAATAAAGTGCAAAAGACTATGCTAAATATATATATAATATATATATATATATATATATATATATATATATATATCCGTATGTATGTATGTATGCATGTATGTATTCTGCATCACCATTTTTCAAAATCGGTTGATTTTTTTTCTATCTCAACGAAACGGGTAATCGTATCAGTTCTTGTTTATAAGTTTATGTTGTTTTCTCAAATCTAACTCTAATTTATTCTCACAAATATCTGAAATATCTTTACATAAACTATGTGAGCAATTGCTGCATATTCTTCTCACTCACAATGCTCTCACCATACCATTCTCGCACACTCTCCAAGAATCCCACCAAATAGAATAACAACTTTCTTCTATTTATCATTTTTTTGTGTTGAGTATCATAATAAATGCTACAAGTTATGGAAGACACAAAAAATTGTTTGACACATTTCATATTTGGTTGAGGAAGACATCTCAACCAAAACAATCACTAATTCTAGTAGCCCTTTGATATCTTGAACCTTGATTAGCTTCTAGAGGCCCCACAAACTTTTCCAACCATATGCTGAAGAGTTTCAACTAAGAACATCACCACAACACCAAAATTAGCTGACCACCGTGAGGAATGCAAAGCAAAACTCATGAAAACACCTCAATCACTCCCTTAGAACTGTCATCCATGTGACTGGGGCTATAGTCGCTCCCTTGGGCTCCTTTTCCATTGACTCAGACCCTCTAGCTGCTCCCTTGACCCATCATGTATGTGACCATGGCAGAGGAGACTCAAAAACATGTTTCCTTAGCTCAAAACCTACCCAAACTTGTTATAGAGCTTGACCAACATTTGTAGGACCTCTAGAAGTCTGTAACATCTCTACAACAATTTACCAATCCAATGTAGCAACTCCATCATCATTCAAAGTCAAACTAGGTTGACTAGGATTCCAACCAACAACCCTGCTAGGAAATTGAGCCATAAAACTTATCCACAACATCATTTCGATCATTATGCAGCTGTAGAACCTATCAGACATCCTCCAAGAACTACACAACCATCTGGAAAATCTACTGCCACATGTAGAATTGAATTTCAATATCTTCATTCTTAATTTATATAGAATTGAATTTCAATATCTTCATTCTTAATTTATATGTCATTATACTAATTTACTTCATTATTTTTTTTGTTCTTGATAATTAGTTACAACTCTAGCATGTTGCCTAAAAAAGGAATAAATTGCATTGCCATTGAAAAAGACCCAGTACAGTGCAAATTTATTCAGTAAAGAATTAATTCTCTTCAGTTTCTTTCAGATGCAATGCAAGAAATTGGGTTGAGAAAAGGGGGTTTTAATGAGTCAGGTGTGGCAAAAAAGGAAAAGGAATCTCAACCACCATTAGACGGAATGATTGGAAAGGCATACATTGGGAGATTCACAGACATCAAAGATTTATCAAAAGGGGAAAATGAAGAAAATGAAGTAGAAAATATTGTGGAAGAAGACAATGATGAAACTCTAGAGGATGAAGAGTTTAGATTACATGATATTTTTTATCTTTACATAAACTATGTGAGCAATTGCTGCATATTCTTCTCACTCACAATTCTCTCACCATACCATTCTCACACACTCTCCAAGAATCCCACCAAATAGAATCACAACTTTCTTCTATTTATCAATTTTTTGTGTTGAGTATCATAATAAATGCTACAAGTTATGGAAGAAACAAAAAATCGTTTGACACGTTTCATATTTGGTTGAGGAAGACATCTTGACCAAAACAATCACTAATTCTAGTAGCCCTTTGATATCTTGAACCTTGATCAGCTTCTAGAGGCCCCACAAACTTTTCCAACCATATGCTGAAGATTTTCAACTAAGAACATCACCACAACACCAAAATTAGCTGACCACCATGAGGAATGCAAAGAAAAACTCATGAAAACACCCCAATCACTCCCTTAGAACTGTCATCCATGTGATTGGGGCTATAGTCGCTCCCTTGGGCTCCTTTTCCATTGACTCAGACCCTCTAGCTACTCCCTTGACCCATCATGTATGTGACCATGGCAGAGGAGACTCAAAAACATGTTTCCTTAGCTCAAAACCTACCCAAACTTGTTATAGAGCTTGACCAACATTTGTAGGACCTCTAGAAGTTTGTAACATCTCTACAACAATTTACCAATCCAATGTAGTAACTCCATCATCATTCAAAGTCAAACTAGGTTGACTAGGATTCCAACCAACAACCCTGCTAGGCAATTAAGCCATCAAACTTATCCACAACATCATTTCGATCATTATGCAGCTCCGAACCTATCAGACATCCTCCAAGAACTACACAACCATCTGGAAAATCTACTGCCACGTGTAGATCCTCTCTGATCCGCTAACATAAATGAATAAATGCATTATTCTACAGTGATCTTGTCTCTAGGGTATCAATTTAGTTCAATGCAACATACAATAAAATGTGCACTAACAATTATGATCTAACATAAAAGCCATATGCATAGGGCATTGTGTGTCTATTGCACTTTAAATCTAATGAGGCCTCTTTTGATCTGACCTAAAAAAAATTATGTTATGTCAAACGAATTTGACACAAGTGTGTCTCAGATATGGTACTAGTGTAAAATCATGATTGCTATAATATAATAGAGTGATCAAGTGCACTGCTCATGATTCTAAGTGTAAGGAAGAGATATTTAAGTGTGTCTTTGTTCTGGAATTTATTTTGTGTTTTGTTGCTAAGTGCAATGGTAGAGTCTGATCTAGAGATCATGTATTTTAGGCATGTATGAGGTTATGGTATCTGTAATTGATATGGCCATCCACTGATTATTAGGCTCTAGCTAGAATGATGCTTATGTGTTGATATGGGATCAATGAAAAATGAAGAGCACATGACTAAGTTTATCGAGATATTGAGGTATGTACCATATATTAAAGATGAGAAGGCTAAACTTGAGTGGTTTGTCAGTGGATTGTCATTACCATTCAAAGATCAGATTGAGTATGATGAGCCTCAGTCACTTGAGAAGTTTATTTGGAAATTAAAGCATTACTATGAATAGTCAAAGCATAAGAATGAATCTTAGCAAGCATGGAAGGGAAAAGAAAAAGGTAAAGTTAAATGGGAGTTGAAAATAATAAGGCCTCAAAATGCAGATGAGAAAGAAAACATGGCACCACAAAAGACGTTCAATGCAGCTAGACATGGACATGGGTCACAACAACAACATAGAAGTGATGGTACTCGTTGGTTGGAGTGTGGGACATGTGGTAAGGATAACTTTAAGAGAGATTTTCCACAAAATCAGTGGTAGGCCTTACTTTTGGAGATGTTAGTTAGAGTGTTCCTCGTATTTATGCAACATTGGATAAAAAATAGGCAGACTATCAGGCATTGATCATCGAGATGGACAGTACGATTTGTGATCAATTTATTTCTATTTTGATTGACCTTGGATCTAATTATATCTATGTTAGTCCTAACTTGGTGGATAAGTGTGGTTTGAGAAAGGAATTGCATGCAGAATCTTGGTTAGTTCAGTTGGTTATAGGTACAAAGAAGCGAGTTCATCATTGGGTAAGAGCTTATGCATTTTATTTGAATGGTATGCTTACCAAAACACATTTGAATGTATTACCGTTGGGATCATATAGTATGTTGTCGGGCATGGATTGGATGTATATTCATAAAACCAAGGTAGACTATTATGACAGAGCCATTGAGTGTGTGGATGACAATTGGGAACCAAGAGTCTTACAGAGAAAGAAGAAAGCCACATCAGTTAGGATGGTGACAACTATACAAGAAAAGCATAGTTGCAGGAAAGGGTGTATGTTATTTGTAGTTCACATTTCTAGTGACAAGGGTAAGGAATTTGTGGATGTAGACGTGTTGAGTAGGTACCCAGTTCTACAGCTGTTTCAGGATGTATTTCCTGAGGAAATTTCAGACTTTCCACCTCATAGGGAGGTAGATGTTTCTATTGAGTTAGTGTCAGGGCAACTCCAACATCAAAAGCACCTTACAAGATGAGAAAACATGTGTTAGTATAGTTGGAGTTATAGTTAAAGGAAATTTTGAAAGAAGGATACATTAGACCAAGTGTAACACCCTCGGGCACACTGGTAGTATTCGTGAAGAAGAAAGATGGAACTCTTAGATTATGCATTGATCATAGGCAGTTGAACAAAGTGACTATTAAGAACAGGTATCCATTAGTGAGGATTGATGATATTTTGATTAGCTGAAGGGAGAAACAATGTTCTCTAAGATCGATTTGAGGTCAAGGTATCACTAGGTACGCACCAAAGAAGAGGACATTTACAACACAACCTTCTAGACCAGGTACAGGCATTATGAGTTTGTTGTAGTTCCATTCGATTTTAATAATGCTACAACTACATTTATGTGCCTGATGAATAGTGCGTTGTGTTCGTGTTTGGATAAGTTTGTTATTGTTTTCATTGATGACATATTGGTATATTCTAAATAAGAGGAAGAACATGTCATGAATTTAGTAGCAGTGTTGAGGTTATTGAGAGAGCATCAATTGTATGCTAAGCTCAACAAGTGTATTTTCTTTTAGGTTGAGGTACATTACTTGGGGCATGTTTTCTCCAAGGAGGGCATTCTAGTAGATTTAGAAAAGATAAGGGCCATCATGGAGTGTGTAGCTCCTAAGAATGTGGATGAGGTGAGATCTTTCATGGGGTTGGAAGGCTATTATAAGGGATTCATCAGGAACTTCTCATAGATTACTTATCCTATTACATCATTATAGAGCAAAGGTAATAAGTTTGAATGGACAAAGGAGTGTGAGGTTATTTTTTAGCAGCATTGTTGACACATGCACGAGTGCTACAGATTTCACATACGGACAAAGATTTTGTAGTGTTCACATATGCTTGCAAGAGAGGACTTGGTGGAGTCCTTATGCAGGATGGACAGGTGGTAAGCTATGAGTCATGGAAAATAAATGAGCATGAGCAGCACTACTCAACACACGATTTGGAGTTAGCATCGATCATACATGCATTGAAGATGTGGAGGCACTATCTTCTTGGCAGGAGGTTTTTACTGATGAGTGATCATATTGGGTTGGGGCATTTATTTGACCAACTGAATCTAAACGTTGGGCAAGCTGGATGGTTGGCCACGATTAGTGAGTTTGAATTCGAGATCAGGTACATCAAAGGAAAAGAGAATAGGGTGGTAGATGCTCTTAGTAGGTGGATATAGGTAAATCACTTAGTAGTTATGAGCTCTTATGGAACCGACTTACATGATAGGATCTTGCAGGCAGGTCAGCAAGATGTCAGGTATATGGAGATTGTGCACATGTTGTAGGAGATTACTAGTATAGGTACAGGTAAATGTGGTGGTACAGGTACATGTAGTAGGACAGGTATAGGTACATGTAGTAGTACATGTATAGGTAAATGTACAAGTGAAGGTGCATAGGGTATGGATTATTGTCTTACAATGGATAGATTGGTCAGATTTAGAGGCAAGATATAGGTGCTAGATAACAGTGAGCTCAAGAAGGTGACCTTGATAGAGTTTGATGAAAAACCACATTCAGGTCACCTAGGTTATCAAAAGACATTGACTGCAGTGAATAAAATTTATTATTCACTGAATTTGAGGAGGGATGTAGCAGAGTTTGTGGCTAGGTATTTTGAATGGCCACATGTGAAGGAATAGTGTAAACATCCAGGTGGATTTCTACAATAGATTGTGATTCCAAAATGGAAATGGGAGATTATTTCCATATATTTTATCATAGGATTGCTGAAGATAGTGAGACAACTTGATTTCATCATGGTTGTTGTGGATAGGTTGAAAAAGGTTGTGCACTTCATTCTAGTGAAGTCTACATTCTTAGCTAGCGATGTAGCATAGGTATTCATCATAGATGTGGTTATATTGCATGGTGTTCCAAAGAAGATTATGTTAGATAGGGATGTAAATTTCACTTCCACGTTTTGGAAGGCGTTATTTGTAGGTTTTGGCACATAGTTGGCATTCAGTACATCTTATCATCCATAGAAAATGGACAAACAAAGACCATCAACAGGATATTGGAGGACATGTTGAGGATGTATGTGATGCGTCAACAATGGAAGAGGGAGGAGTATCTTCCCTTTCTTGACTTTTCATAAGCAATGGTTATTAGGAGTCATTGAGATTGAGCCCTTTCGAGGCATTGTATGGATAGAGTTGTAATACTCCCATCAGTTGGAGTGATCCAGTGAGCATGGTACTTATTGGAACAAATATGTTTACGACCATGGAATAGGAAATGCATGTAATCAAGAAGAATATAATGGCATCATGGGATAGGTAGAAGAGCTATGCAAATCGGAAAATGTTGTTAAAGAACTTCCAGGTTGGGGAACATGTGTACTTGTGCATCAAACCAAAGAAGATCTCCTTACATATTAGATCTTGTGTCAAGCTAGCACCACAATTTTGTGAACCTCTAGTATTATTGAGAGCACTAGGCCAGTAGCCTATCGACTTGCACTGCATCCGATAATAAAAGTACATGATATTTTCCATGTGTCATTCCTTAAGAAGTATGTTAAAGATGTTGATCATGTGATTGACTGGTCTATATTGCAGGTGGAATCAAATGGAGAATTATAGCCAGAGCCTTCATGTATATTGAAGAAAAATGTGTTCATGCTCCAAAACTAAGAAATCGAGAAAGTTACAGTGTAGTGGAGGAACTTTGGGCTCGATGAAGCTACATGGGAGATGGCAGATCAGATGTGGGCTATGTATCCTTCTTGGTTTATGATTGAGGCAAAGCAGTTTTGGTATCCTGTTTTGGTATATATCTTGGTATATGTTTTGGAATATGTTTATTATGTTTTGGTATATGGACATATGTATATGGATGCAAAAAACACCATGAGCTATGTTATAAAGATCCAATAAGTGGTATGTGTGTCATGACATTATGTTGTCATGTTGTTATGTTGTCATGTTAGTTTGATTTTCAGTAGGGTGATCATTGTAAATACTGCATCAAGATATGTTATAAAGCTCCATGGGTAGTATGTTTGATTTTCAGTGGTTTTTCTGAGGTATAGGTGTGGTTGAACACCAAGGACGGGGTCCCCCAAGGAGGAGGGTTCTGTAACAGCTCTTGTGAAAATTCCATGTAATAAAATTTAATGAAGGAAAAATAATAACCACGGTTGATGGAACACTTATTCGAAGCTGAATGTTGGGGAATACATACTAGTGTGGGTGTTGATTTCAATTTATTATGGTGAAATAAATTGGCAAAGGCAATGACTAGGGCTTTAGAAAGGAAAATTTGCATTTTTGGCACATTTATTTATGAAGAAAATGAAAATTTGGAGAAAATGGAAGTAAAAGGTCATAGGTTTCATGTGAGGAGTAAAATGAAGGAAAATAATGGAAAATGAAGAAAATAGAGGCCTCATTAATAAAAAATATTATGAGGATTAGTTGGTAACCTTTTGTCAGTTTAGTTTTGGGTTCTCTCCTTATTCTCTCTCTCTCACTCTTGGTGTAGAGATTTCACCTGTAGAACAAACTGATATATGCAATGTCCTAAAGCATAATACTTGTTGTAGTTTGCTTAGAAAAGAATAGCAAAAGCATATGCAATTAATTCCAAATATACCAAGTTAACCAATGGTCCAACTACGCAATCCTTGAGGACACTAGTTCCTCAACCATGCAAAAACTACTTACTAGAAATAGTCAAGCATCTGATAGTACACTGTCCCACATCTGATCTCAACTCAGTTTCTGAAAGAAATGACATGCAACAATTATCCATGAGTGAATCCGTAGTTATCTAAAATAATAGTTGTCACATGCATGCAAGCATTAACAAACTATATTTTATTATTTTAACAACTTGTTAAAATAATCTAACTGGACTTGACTAGTTAGAACTAAAGTCAACTGATTCTCTCATTATAGAACTCATACTTATTCCCTCAATCAGTGGAGGAAATTAAGGATAAATTCCTCAATCAGTGGGACAACTCATGTGCATGCTCACAAAGACTTCAAATTCGAATTTCCTTAACTAATTAACTCAACTGAATTAATTAATTAATATTTCCAACTGCTGTTAAGACCGAAATTAATTTTACTTCCTATAGATAGACTAGGGACTGCTATAAATAGGAAGGGACCCAGAAATGCTAGTTTTAGAACTTTCTATTTTTAGCAGTTTCACCTCTCACCCAATGTGGCCAATGACCTCATTGGACAAATTGCTATTTTAGACATGCTATTTTTAGAAGGTCTATTTTTACCACATTCTAAATTTAACATTTCTTGTTGCACATTTTTAAACACTCACTCTCAACAAGAAAGGCTTTCTCTTGATCCCGATCTTGTAACTCTGGAATGTTTTGCATGCAACACATCTACCCGGTCCACTTGCTCCAACAACGCTTGGAACAAAAACACTCACAACTGACCACTCTGTTGGGCTAGGAACATACTTTGATGTTGAAGCTCTACCTACTGCTGACAAGTGCTCCCTCTCTGATATATGTGCTATTGCAACATCTCCATGCAACTCACACCATTGCACACCTCCCTATGCCACCTAGCATTGTGCAAAACACTTGTGCCTCTCCCATTGCTGCAGCCTGCTAGCTATGTGTTGTCCTGGGATTCCCTGCACTATTGCTCCATCCGCGTCTGTCTCTACCCAATCAGTCAATTCCTGTTGTTATCTCAAAATCAAACCCTGGAAGGCTGCTGACCAGGAAGACCTTAAGTAACTATTTCAAACCGACTTTAGGTTGAGAGGGCTCTCTCAAAAGGATTAATGTTTTTTATTATGATTAAGATGCCTAACTCTTGTGAAACGAATGTAAAAATATGAGTGGTGGAAACACAATTAGAAACTATCCATTGGGCTTATGGAGTCAACATCATTTCAGTATAACAATGGTATCAACCTTACATAGAAGTCAAGGCATTCAGGATTCAACACATTTAGAACATACCAAAAACATATAAGACCACATAGTCTATGAATGTATACAGGAAATTAGAGCACCATGAGTGAGTTCTAAGTGATTACACATTCATACCACTACAAATATTGGGTAAAGAACAATACAACACATTTTGAACATCGAATCCCTCCTGAGTCCTGAGAAGCAAAGCCAATATTGTATTACTAAAACAGAGTCTTTACATAAAGCCAAATATCATAGCTTTTTTCAATAAATTTCCAACCATTAATACATTAGTTCTTCTCCCATATATAGAGTTCATGTAGATTCCTTCCTCCAGCATGAGGAGAATTCGAATTCCTCCTAATTTGACACCTATTGACAATTCAAACTAACTATTTAATACAAAGGACAGCTAACTAGGAGTCATAGAGACCTAATACAACTAGGAGTGTAACTCCTTATTATGATTACAACAAACTTATCTAAACATTTAAAGCATTCTTTGACACCTAACACTCCATGAAGTCGAATTTTATGGTGCTCATAACCTTCCAGCTGGCCCTTGATGACTCATCCTTTTGTTGTTCCTAGAAACTAGGAGACTGTCCCTTGCTCTGTTCTGGCTGAAAAATAGGTCTTGGGATAGAGCTCATAACTTCTCATACAAAATGTATTTAGAAAAACTAAAGGCATATTTTGTGAACCAATCCATGCTGAACAAAAACCTCTCTTGGTTTTTGGAAACATCTTTCCTATCGCCCAGAATGATTCTTTGAATAACAGGTGTAAAATATGCTTGTGGAAAACTACACCTACATCAGTTTCGTAGTGCGAGTTTGATCATTCATTTCTCTCAAATCATAATGGATTTGAAGAAAGTGGAAGAGGCTTTTGTACTTCAGTATCTTAAGAATGAAAACCTCTTTCACTTTTCAGAGATGAGTTTTTATCTGTCAAAAACGCTTCTAGAAATTGACTGGTAAAAAAAAGGAGAGAAAGTTCCTCCTTTTTTTGCTTTTGGTCTCCACAAGGATCTTCGAAATTAATTATCTCTGTTGTTCTTCTTTGATTACACAAAAATGTTTTGGACTATTTTGTTTTTCATGTGTAGACCTTGCCCATGTACCTGTATGAAGACAAAACTTTCTTCAACGCTGCCTGAAGTATGACGAAAAATACTAGCTGTGATCACTTTTATAACAAATGGCTTATGGTTCATATATGCTTTTCCTTTGCCCTTTTTTCCCTTGCTAGATGTTTGTGTTGAGTGAATGATCCTTCTTCAGAAACTCCCTTTCAAAAAGGTTTCCCTTTTGTTCCTCAAAACTGGTCAGCTATATCAAAATATGTAGCTACAGTAGTTTCGTAACGTGCTACGAAACTGTTGTGCACTAGGCATTATCTTCAGCAGTTTCATAGCGCACTACGAAACTGCTGTGTTATCACGAAAACACAACTTAATGCCAAAATTAAATTGTCTTGAGCTTCTTTATCTTGGAATGTCCCTTTCATCTGTCCTAAAGTTGTTCAAAACTGAATGTAAAGGCATCATTCTTCAAGGAAAAATTCAAAAAAGGTAAATAATCAAAATTTGAGGACTTAACCTTGCTGCGTGATTTTCCTTAGTTAAGGAAACCTTTCCCGATGTATCTTGCTTCCTTTATTGCGGGTGAAGTATTGAGCATGACAACTAACCATAGAGCCTCCATTTTTTGAAATGAGCTTCCTTGATTGCATGTTTCCTTGATGTTTTTCTTAGTTTGGCAATTTCAAAATTTGCCACATTCAACTTTCTCTTCAACTCTTCAAAACTACATTTCTATTGTTGAGAGATGACTAGCTTACCTCTGTCATTTTTATACAGCTGTGATGATGTTTCCTTAGCCCTAAGGCTAAGTCCTGTTTCAGTTCTTATGATATCTCCCTTTCTTTGGACATTTTCTCCTTTAAAATCACTTTAGATAAATCAACCTAGAAGAAAATGCCTTGCTTAATTGAGGAGCTTCCTCACTTGAATTTGATGAAGATTTCTGATTTCTAATCACCATGGGCTTGTTTGCTCAAACTAAGAATTGTATCAAATGTCTATTGCATGAACACGACCAAGATCAACATGAGTATGTCTTGGATCAATTAACTTTTACCTTACCCTTTTCCTTTGAAATCTTTTCAGTGATAACACCTGCTACTCCACATTGGGGCTCCTGTGGCAAGGTCTCATCCAAGAGGTTGGGTACCTCAACGATCTTGCCCCTCCTCCTTGGGATGATCACTCTATATCGCCCCACCTTCTACCTGGAGGTATGGCTGCATGTGATCCCTCTACCCACCTGGCTCGAAGTTTCCCCCTACTGGAGGTCTCTACATGAGTAGTTGTCTCTACTCGATCTCCACTAAGCTTCCCCTGTTGTGGTTACTCCACAACCTCCTGAAGTTGTTGCACCAATCGTGGCTTCTCCACAATCATCTGAGACTTCTTCTGGCTCTACATGTTGAGAGGTAATATAACCTCCCTCTCAACCACCAAGTCTCCATCAGTTTCCTTACTGCTCAAGGCTTTGCGTGCATCTTTAACCTCAAGAGCATACAGGTTCTTGACCCGTGAACCAATCTACTTCACCTGCCTAGTGATGATGTGTCTAAGGAAAACCTTTCCCTTACTGAAGACTACATCATAGCCTCTATCTTCCAGCATTGCAATCGACACCAAGTTTCTCTTCAGTCCTGGTACATACTTGACATCGGTCAAGGTAAGGTGAGCTCCATGCTTCCTCTGAAAAATAACCATGCCTACACTTGAGACACTATACTTCTCATCATTACCCATCACTATGAGTATCTGGAGATCTTTCTCCTCCAAAGTAATGAACAAACTCTTGTCCCTAGTCATGTGGAAAGAATCTCCACTGTCAAGAAACCAACCACTTCCCACCATGGATGAAACCATGCATGCGAAGAGTGTGAAATCCAACTCAAACTGTGAAGCAAGTGCCTCACCTTAAGATCCTTCCCTGGATCCCTTCTTGGATTTCCTTCGTGGACAATTTGCAGCATAATGGCCCACCTCATGACAACAAAAGGATCGCACTTTCGATTTGTCAACCTTCTTCCCATCATTGGAAGAAGTGGATTCAGAAAGAGAAACCTTATCCTTCCCCTTCTTTGCCTTACTCGCTAAGGCACAGTTCTCCTCATCATGCATAGATGAAGAACTTCCTCTGGTGCTCCGTCTAATCTCCTCCAGCATCAAATCCAACCATTGTCATTCCTAATCTGGCAATTTCTCCCTTCCATTCACCGAGTCTTGGTAGTTATGCCAGCTCTTAAGAAGGCCAAGGAGTGCTAGACTCACCATATCCTCATCTAATGTCACGACCCCTACACTTGCAAGCTTATACCTGCATGTGATGAGCTTGGTTAGATACATAAAGATCATCTCATCCCTTTCACACTTGATCTTTCAAAGTTTTTCCTTCAGTGCCAGCTTCCGCTGATCATTGCTATTTTGATATAAATATTTCAATGTTTTCCACATTGCATGCGGAGTCTCTTTCCCATGGAGGCTCGAGACAATGTGATCTCGCACTCCCTCCAAGAGCTCTAGCCACACACTTCCTCCATTCCACCTGCTCATTCTTGTTAGTAGGCTTAGGGATTTCTTGATCAATGAAATCCTTAAGACCATTATCTTCCAAAACTGCCTCCATGCGATCCTTCCAAGCTATATAGTTTGAGCTGCCATCAAGGGCATACTCAAGCCTCAAACCATTGAACACCATCGATGAAATAGATGTGATAAGAACTTGATATTTATATCAAGAATAAGAAACTTTGAATTCCTCCTGCTAGTATACAATCCTTGCTTGATCACCTGTGCTCTGATACCATGTAGAAATTTCACTTGTAGAACAAACCTATATATGCAATGTCCTAAAGCATAATACTTGTTCTACTTCTACAAAACATTAAGTGGAAGCATAATTGAATTCATGAGCAACATCAAGTAGAAACATGCATAACTGAGCAAGAGAAATAATCACACATAACACAGGATATATCCAGGGGAAAGCACCAGCATAAAATCCCAACCATGTATTATCAATCAAGTGGAAATCCTCTTCACAATACAAAAAGAATTAGCTCTCAAGCTATTCAGTTCTCAATCAACTATGAAGATATGAAGATATGGCTCATGAACCAACCAAGCCCTATATATAAATGCTTTACCTATGGTCCAATCCCTACTTCCTTGAGCAGTTTTCTTAGGAAATAATAGCAAAAGCATATGCAATTAATTCCAAACATACCAAGTTAACCAATGGTCCAACTATGCAATCCTTGAGGACACTAGTTCCTCAAGCATGCAAAAACTACTTACTAGAAATAGCCAAGCATCTGATAGTACATTGTCCCACGTTTGGTCTCAACTGGGTCTCTAACAGAACTGACATGCAACAGTTATCCATGAGTGAATTCTCAGTTATCTAAAATAATAGTTGTCACATGCATGCAAGCATTAACAGACTATATTTTATTATTTTAACAACTTGTTAAAATAATCTAACTGGACTTGACTAGTTAGAACTAAGTCAACTGATTCTCTCATTATAGAACTCATACTTATTCCCTCAATCAATGGAGGAAATTAAGGATAAATTCCTCAATCAATGGGACAACTCATGTGCATGCTCACAAAGGCTTCAAATTCGAATTTCCTTAACTAATTAAGTCAACTGAATTAATTAATTAATATTTCCAAATCTTGTTAAGACCAAAATTAATTTTACTTCCTATAGATAGACTAGGGACTGTTATAAATAGGAAGGGACCCAGAAATGCTATTTTTAGAACTTTCTATTTTTAGTAGTTTCACCTCTCACCCAATGTGGCCAATGACCTCACTGGCCAAACTGCTATTTTTAGACGTGTTATTTTTAGACATGCTACCTTTAGACATGCTATTTTTAGAAAGTCTATTTTTAGCACATTCTAAATTTAACATTTCTTGTTGCACATTTTTCAACAATGCTCCCCCTAAGTACATGTTGAATTCTCTGATTGAGCTCCCCTTTTGTACATGCTGAGATGCACTGAAACTGTCCATGCTCTTCCTGAGCACAAGCAGAGTCTACAAAAAAATATTTTCTAAAAGAATAACATGACTCTATAACTCAACTATGTGAGGACGACCTTCCTATCACCACTGACTCATACATACATCCATCTCCCAACCAAGTGGGGATATACCAAATTTGACTCATCCACCCAACCAAGTAGGGATATACCAATTGTTTATACATGACAGAAACAAGAAATATTACATCATCCATCCCATGTAAAGTTGGGATACAAATTACATCATTTGTCCAAGAGGACTCATTCAAGACGTATCACACCCTATACTTTTACATGACTTGAGCAACAAATGGTAGAAATATCTGAAGCCATAGCTGGACTCAGAAACCATAATGCCAACAATGATGAATGTACGTGAAGGCTAATGCTCCCCCTGAACCTGTGCTACTTGTGCATTGTTAACAGGTCAATGATCAAGGCATCTTTTTCAATTAGATAAAATTAATGAACAGAGCATATAGACATTAATCATCAATATCTGTCAGAGCACCCATATCAGAGCCTGCCCCACTATTTTTTCTTGTCTAAAACACATTTACGCTCCTTGACCCACAGAAACCCGTGTGTGTACACGACTATACTTCATGAAACCCGCGTATAATAACCTTTCTCTGAAAAATTGGATTTAACAGCAGGATGATGTAGCAACTACTCCCCGCCTTTGTCTAAGCTATTCAAATATCTCTCTAGGCAGTGGTTTAGTGAATATATCAGCAACATGTTCTTTGGAGGGAACATACTCCAATTTGACCTTTTGTTCAAGCACTTGTTCACGTAGAAAATGGTATTTGATGGGTATGTTCTTGGTCTTGGAGTGCATGACTGGATTTTTTGAAACACTGATGGCACTTGTATTATCACATAGAATGGAGATGGGTGGAGTACATGTGATCTGAATGTCTTGCAAGGTTTGCATCATCCAAAGTAGTTGTGTGTAGCAAGATGCAGCAGCCACATATTCTACTTCAATTGTAGATAATGCAATTGAACTTTGTTTCTTGCTGAACCATGATACTAACCTGGAACCCATGTAGAATGCACCACCACTAGTGTTTTTCTGTCATCAACACTTCCTGCCCAATCTGCATCTGTATATGCATGAAGAGTGAGATCTGTATCTCTAAGATACCATAAACCAAAGTTTTGTGTTCCTTGAAGATATTTGAAAATTATTTTGACTACCTGAAGGTGTGATTCCTTTGGATTTGCTTGGAATCTTCCAACTATTCCTACTGCATGCATGATGTCAGGTCAGGTACCTGTTAGATAAAGCAGACTTCCAATCATGGATCTGTAAGTTGGATGATGTACTGCTATTGATTCATCATTTGAGCTGAGATTGCATCCTATTACCATTGGGGTACATACAGGTTTAGGATCTTCCATGTCATACCTTTTCAAGATCTATTTTGAGATATTTGGTTTGTGAAAGAAAAATACCATCTTTATTTTGTTGAACTTGTAGACCAAGAAAATAGGTAAGTTCACCAAGCAAGGACATTTCAAATTCTTGATGCATTACTAAAGCAAAATTCTGACTCATGGATTTTTCATTGCTACCAAAAATGATATCATCAACATAAACAACAATAATTAGCAATTTATCAGTGTCAATATTTGTATATAGATTTCTATCTGTTGAACCTGTTGAAAAACCTTGTTTGTGTAGATATTTGTCAAGCCGATAATACCAGGCCCTTGGAGCCTGTTTCAGACCATAGAGAGCCTTTTTGAGTCTGCATACAAGTTTTGCATCATTTCCAAGAATGAATCCTTCTAGTTGTTCAATATAAACTTCTTCTTTTAAATCTCCATTAAGGAAAGCAGATTTTACATACATTTGGTATACTTCGAATTTCTGAAAGCTAGAAAGAGAAATAAACATCCTTATGGCTTCAAGTCTAGCAATAGGTGCAAAAGTCTCTTCAAAATCTATACCTTCTTGTTCAGCATACCCTTTACAAACAAGTCTGGCCTTGTTTCTAATGACTTCTCCATTTTCATTCAGCTTGTTTTTTAATATCCATTTAGTTCCTATAATATTTTTATCATGAGGTCTAGGAACTAACTCCCAAGTATTATTCTTTTCAATTTGCTCAAGTTCTTCATTCATGGCCTTGACCCAACATTCATCTTTGCATGCCTCATTTACATTTTGATGTTCGGTGGAGGATAGTAATGCTAGATATCTTGAGGTTTCTGTAATAGTTCTTCGTGTTCATACACCTACCTCTTTTTCCCCTAAAATTTGAGTTTCTGGATGATTTTTCTGAAAATATCTGGACATAGTCTTTTCTTCTACTGTTATCTCTTCTTTTGGTGCTTCATCGGTTTCTTCTTCAATATCATTGTGATTTGATGTGGGAAAATACTCCCCATCTTCTTCATTGTCATAATCTTCTATATTTGTCTGTTTTGGATTTTTGCATGCTTCATCAACTACAACATCAATACTTTCAACAATTTTCCCAAGTCTTTTATTATAACATTTATACCCTTTACTTTGGGAAGAGTAACCAAGAAGAATACCTTCATCTGCTCTGGGCTCAAACTTACCAAGTTTTTCATCAGTCCTTTTGATATAACATTTGCTTCCAAAAACTTTAAAGTATTTTACAGTAGTGGTCTTACCATACCAAAGTTCATGTGGAGTTTGAGTGCTATTTATTACCTGAACATTTGCTTGGTTGAGAATAGTTACAGCGGCAAATGCAGCTTCACCCCAGAAGGTTGCAGGCATTCCAAATTCATCTAGCATAGCTCGAGCCATTTGTTGAACAGTTATGTTCATTATTTCTACCACTCCATTTTGCTGAGGAGTCCTTGCTGTGGAGAATTTCCTTTTAATTCCATGTTGTTCACAAAAGTCAAAGAATTCATCCGAGGTAAATTCCCCTCCTCGATCAGATCTGAGACATTTGATTTTTCGATCTGATTCATTTTCAACCAAAGCTTTGAAAGCTTGGAATTTTTCAAATGCTTCATCTTTATGCTTTAGCAGACCTATCCAACACATTCCAGAAAAATCATCAATGAACAATATAAAGTATTATTCTCCATGAGGTGTTTTCCTTGATGGTCCACATAAATCAGTGTGGAAAAGTTCAAGAGGCTTACTAGCTGACCCTTCGTTTTCAATGAAGTGAACTCTGGTTTGCTTACTGATTTGACATGGTTTGCATATTGTATTTTCACGGATGTTGATATCTGGAAGATCATGAACAACCTTGGATCTACATGCTTTTCTTATTTGATAAAAGCTTAGATGTCCCAATCTCCTATGCCACAGCCATTTTTCATCCCTTTTTCTTAGATAGCACTGTTGTTGTCCTCCCTTGAGTATGTATAAGTTGTTTGAAGTTCTTGTACCTTTGATCACAGTCTCCCCTATATCAAGCTCACGAACAACACATCTGTTTGCTTGAAACACCACTTCATTTCCTTGATCACACATTTGACTGACACTCAACAGGTTATGCTTTAAACCGTCTACATACATAACATTTCCAGCTTTAACCTTTTCTTTCAAGAAAACAGATCCTTTACCTTTTATGACAGCAGGATGTCAGTTCCAAATGAAACATTATTTTCCTTTTCTAAGGCATTATATGAGTGAAGTTTTTCTTTGTCACCTGTCATGTGTTTTGAGCATCCACTATCGATGTACCACTGATTTTCTTGTCCTTCTGCATACAAGGCTATACCTCATCTTTCTGTTTGAGATTCTTTTCTTCTCCATATCTTGGGATTTAATGGAGTTTTCTCATTTTGAGATGTTTGCTGAAATTTGCTCCTGCATTTAGATTCTTCATGAACAAAGTTGTTACAGATTGAGCATTCTATTTCATTTTCAAGAAGATAAAATTTATTATATGAACTTTTCTTGACCCCTATTACATTCCTTTGATTTCGTGCTTCTCTAGTCATGATGGTTTTATAAGCAACACATTGAGCAGCTTTGTGTCCAAAATTATGACATGAAAAACATTTCCCATTAAAGAAGTTCCTGCGACTATCAAATCTATTGACCTGGTGATTGTAGTTTCTATTGATATTTATCTTTGGATCAAATTGAGTATGATTTACCTGAGGTTTGTTTTCTCTTCTATTCATCCTTGGAATAGATTGAGTTTGATTTACCTGGTGATCTGCTTTATGCCTTTACTGACGATTGTCATACTGTTCATTGGTCTTTACTGCATCAAGATAGCTTTTAGTGGAGGTTAATGGCTTCCGTGATTGAGATGCTTCTCCAGTATATCCAAGACCTGTCTTTATCAGAGGAGAACGTTACACTTTGATAATTTAATTTAAGGTTTTTGATCCTTTAGCAAATCTAAGATTGAGAGATTTCGTTTTCTCAAGGTCATTTCTTAGACCCACAATTTCACATTCTAGTTTTTCATTATGTTTTTCTTTTTTAGCAAGTTGGTATGTCAAGGTATCTATAATCATATTCTTTTCTTCTAAACAGATTTTGCGTTTAGAGATTTCTTCATGAAGATCATCTTCTTCTAAAGCATCCCATCGTCATAAGCCATTAGAAGCTTATAGTCATTACTATTTTCATCTTCATCACTATTTGATAAACCATCGCTATCCTCATGAGTATAGCAACTTCTTTTATTTACAACTTGTTGTCTACTCCATTTTTCATATTCCTTCCCTTTTTCATATTTATCTTTATGAGTACATTTGGCAGCATAATGACTGACTCTGCCACAGGCAAAGCATTTGAAGGGTAGCTTACCTCTAAATCTTCCGGAACCCCGTTGAAGCTTCTTAACAATGTTTACCTCATCTTCTTCTTATGAAATATGTCCTGATTCATTGTGTTATTCCTTTCCTTTTGTTGAAGCTTTAAATGCAGCTTCTCTCATATCTGATGGACCTCCTTTTCTCATCTGAAAGGCAGTTAAGATTTCGTGAAGCTATGTCATAGTGATAATCTGCAGATCCTGTTTTTCTTCTATGGCAGACACTTTTGATTCAAATTTAGTAGACAAGGATCTCAACACTTTCTCAACTAAAGTAACTTCCTTTATATCTTCACCCAGATTATTCTTACAATTAACAACCTCATCTATACGTAAGAAGTAACTAGCTATACTTTCATCACTATGCATCTTAAGAGTTTCATATGAATTCTGAGAGTTTGAAGTTTAGCACGTTTTACCTGAGAGTATCCTTCGTAGCTCAAAACGATTTTGTCCCATATTTCTTTGGCTGATTTGAACTGCATGACTTTGAAAAACTTTGATTGTGACAAACTTCCCAATAAAGTATTGACAGCCCTGGCATTGGTTTCATATTGCTTTTTACCTACCGTATCTGTAGGAATTTTTGTTGGAAATGTATATCCTCCTTCCACAATTTCCCGTACATCCGTTCCAAGCGATTGTAGATAGGTTATGGTTCTTATTTTCCAATAAAAAAAAGTTTCTCCCATCAAAGATTGGCAGTCTAATGGATCCCACACTTTCTTGATTACTCATGATGATGGATCTTCCTTCAAGCGATCAAGCTGCTTCTGAAGGACCTGCTCTGATACCAATTGTTGGAAATAATACTGAGAGGAGGGGTGAATCAGTATTATCAAATCAATAATTTTATTTCCCAAATAGATTTTCAAACGCTACTTCAGCCAAGTGAACTAGCATGTACAGGTGACTTTACTTAAAGAAACCAACGTATATGCAAAGAACTTTTGATTTAGCCAATTTATCATGCATTGAACTTTAACTAGTATATTAGAGATTTATTATACAATCCAGTAAAAGTAGAATAAAGCATCACACATAAGTAACACACATAAACACCAAGATATAAGGTGGAAACCATATGTGGGTAAAAACCAACTGCTGTTGTCATCTCTGTCTTCTTTTAATAATAAGAAAACATGTTTACAATCTTGTAATGGTGCAGACTCATACCAATACGCAGGCTTCTACTTGTAGAAGGTTACAACCTTCTCTCATTCTCCAGCTTCTACTGGAAGGGAGCTACAACCCCCTAGCTCTTGCACTATCTGATATGTTTACTAGTACGTAGGCAGCGACCTACAGAAGGCTACGACCTTCTTTCTTCCTCCAAGGACCACGTTTCATAAATTTTCAGACTGGATCCATCAAGAACATCATAATTGCAATACAATCATCAAATACATTTGCATCAACCAATCACTGAAACTCAATCATCACTTTCTGAATCAACCACAACATAATCAATAAATCACTTTGACAACCCATCGTCACTGTAGCAAATTACAATCAATCTGATCATTCAGAATATTGTCACCAGAATACGGTCGCCAGAATCCAAAGAAAAACCTAGAACTCTACAATAGAAAATAGAAACAATTGAAACATACTTCATAAGTTATACGCTAATTCCATGTGTCAAACCAACGTGTATACACGCTTTTATCAAATCCAACCAGCGTACACATCTACAAATATTAATTCATAATTTTGTAGCTATTCCGGACTTCTATTATACTTAGATCATAATATTTATAGATAACACATGCGTCAGTATTCAAATCTAGACTATACATGATCAAACCACAATGATAATTCATTTCAAGCCTAAAGATCTTGATCCATCAATAGATATTATCCTTCATCAACCGCTAAGGTTCATCCTTGGTTCAGACCAAGCACAATACCATAAGCCAATAACCTGCATACTAGATCTCACACTTCATCACATATTCGATACTTGCACACTTGGCCTAATGATCTTCTCCTCCTTATATAGTTTTAGGCCTTTCTCAATACCATGGAACAAAACCACTTAGGACCAATACCTTGGACCAAATACCTAGGGTCAATAACTCAGACCAAATACCTTGGATCAAAATACCTTGGACCAAATACCTCGGACCAAAAACTTAGTTTTCCAGGATATACACACTTTTCCTTCTGTTAAAGTGCATGTGTATGTATACACTACTTGTGTTCAGTGAACCTGTGTGTATACTCAACTTGGTCAAGGAGAACCTGTGTATACCTCTCTTTCTTCATTCGTTGTAGTCTGACGTGTAATTCTTTTTTGTTGACATGTTGTACTGTGATCTTTCATCTGAGTGAGTTGCCATCAAGGACAACACCTATATCATATTGCCAACAAAAATATGATTGTAATTAATGATGCTAACTATCATGATTGGAAAGAAAAAATGAAGTCTAAGTTAATATACCTTGGATGATGTTTGGAATTTAGTATGTAATGGTTGCACTAAAAATCCACCATCAGGTGAAGAATTTCAAAATAATGATCATGCATTAAATAAAATTAGTGGTAACATACATGATTCAGCACTAGAGAAGGTTATGCATTATGTAACTGCAAAGCAAGTATGGGATAATTTGCAAACAATCCATGAAGAAAAAATAAAGGAAGATTTTTCATCAAAAGGACCATCAGATAATCTTGTTTCTAAAGGAAATAATGATGTGTCAGATGATGAGTATGATAATAAAACAACCTTTATTATGTCAAATGGAGTTACTGATTTAGAAGAAGATGGGATAAAGGAAGTACTTAGTCTTAGAGGAAAAAATGTTTTTTCTTTGAAAATGATTAACAATCTTAAGAATAAGTTGCAAGCATATGAGAACATGGATCATGATAAATCAATAAATACTACAGCATAATCTAAACAATATTGTGAAGGACTTAAAGTTGAGATCATCTCTTTAAGATCATGCGTTGAAAATTCAAACAAACGAAATGAAGAGCTACTTCAAGTATTTGAAGAACAAGAGAATGGGTTGAAGGAAGATATTGTAGAATTAAAAGAGCAATTGGAAGAAGGAAGAAAGGTTGAAGAAGGAATGAGGAAGAAATATCTAGAAAAGGAAGAATAGTATCAAAGACTAGAGGTTGGGGTAAGCGTTCTAAAAGGTAAATTAGAATAAAATTATAAACATTTGAGATTTCAAGATAGTACTAAGATTCTGGATAACATTCTTAGTTGCCAAAGGCCTCCCTCTCTTAAATCTACTCTTGGTTTTCATGAATTTCAAAGGAGAATCTAGCTCACAAGCTTGTGCAAGCAATTAAGAGGTTAACAAAGGAAACTCTAAAAGACCTGGTAAAGAGATAAGAAGTCAACTAGATCAACATCCAGGGAAAATGAATTTTTAAAGGAAATCATTTTCTCCCAATAATAAAAACATTAATTGATTCTCTCCTTTGATCAATGATGTTGAATGTTTTATATGTCATAACTATGGACACATTGCAGCAAGTTGAAGAAGCATATTGTTTTGATCTCAAGAAAATAGCCACTTCACAAGAAGATCATCAACTTCCAGGTATTCAAGTTTCTTTTAGGGTTATTGCTTTACATGAAATATTTTTGGTCGCAAATCTATTGATTGCAATAAAAGAAATGTGAAGTAGAAATATTATTATGTTCCATTTTATGGTCATGTAAGATGTTATACTTGTAACAAGTATAAGCATATAGCAAAAGAATGCAGAAACCATTCAATGGATTCACATAGACAACAAGTTTATTTCCTCCAAGGAAATAAACTAAACAAAAATACAGTTACCAAGAGATTTGAGAAATATGGATCCATCAGTACTTCTCATATTAAGCGAAGGGAAGAAGAAAAAGTTAAGTGTGGCCTTGATTTGTGATCATTTGAAGATGAAGATGAATCATACATAGAATATTGATGCTCTCATCACATGTCTGGAGATAAGAACAAGTTTGAACCTCTCAAGAAAAACGAATATGGTAAAGTTATTCCTGGAAATAGTGCTCCAACAAAGGTTCTAAGAAAAGGTAGAGCCAAACTTGATAAATATACAAAAGTAGCCGATGCATTATTAGTTCAAGAACTAAAGCAAAATATCCTAAGTGTAGGTCAAATAGTTGATAAAAGACATATAATTGTGTTTACATGATTATATGAAAAGTTATAGAAGAAGACACTATAGCAAGAGGATTCAGAAATGCAGACAAATTGTTTGTGCTATTAAAGAAGAATTCAGACATAAATAAGAGGTATAGTTCCTCATCATCAGAATCAGAGTAAAATAAGATAGTCCCCACTACAATCTATTTTTCTTAATGCGTTCTTCCAACAGTGACTACAAAAGTTAATGTGAGGTACATAACCTCATAAAGAACATGTGATGATTATCAGGTCCACAAGATTAGTGGTGTATGATCTCATGGGGGGTGTTGACAAGGTTAATCCTCTCTATGGAAAGAGATGATCCCTCTATCCTAATGAGTGGGTCTAGCAACTGAAGTGACAATCAACTAGACATCTTCCTAGGTGATAATTGAAAAGTAGAATGAGAGAGAAGACCTACCTCGTTCTGATGCTATTCTAATTTCCTTTGTTGAGAGCCTCGAACCGCTTGTGTCACGGACTTGTTCCTGCTTCTCTCAGCGCTTATGTACATGCATAAGTGATCAAGAGACAAGAAATCATGCCAAAAACAATAGCACATCCAATAACAACCTACTTAACTAATCAAGGAATGTCAAGCTAATAAATACATGAACATATATATGTTGGGAAGATGAACTAGCAGTTGTATATTATTTAAGGAATAAAGGGAAGCTTACAACCATAGCCTTGATGTTGAAAGGCTCTCCTTGAGTGGTAATCCAAGTCCAAGCCAAGAAACTCTCCAATAACTCCTCCAAATCTAATGAATAGCCTCTAGGCACAAGCTCAGCGTAGGGGTGCAAATGGACATAGACCAACCATTTGGGAATGGGAGAAGAGGAATTTATAGGTTGGGAGAGGGAGTTAGGACTTCTACAAAGATAGGATTAGGCCCATATCTCAAGGAGGTAGCTCATAGGGATAAGACAAAGAGGTCAAGATGGCAGGATTCGATCTCATCTATGTGAAACCACCTCCATCTCGCCGCTCTAGAAGCTTCTAGATCACAAAGCTTCTCATCTCCTTTGGGAAAATTACCTTTTTGGGATCAGTGTAGGTATGCAAGGGAACAAAGTGATGCCATCATGGTCAAACATAGTGCAATAAGCGACCATCATTATTTTAAGCCTCATAGTAGCGATGATTCTCTTTTTAGGGTTTTAAGAGCTATTTCTTCAGGGAAAGCTCAAGATATTTTCCAAACAAAATCTTAGGAGGGATCTGAGTTGTACACATCGATGAGTATATTGTATATTGGTCATGTTTCAGGCACTTCAAGGTATGTCATAGGAATTATAGGAGGAGTGGAAAAATATTGTGTAACAGATGCCCCCTAAAGCTTGAAGGCAAAATGAGGAGTGATGGCTGAGATGCTTTACAAGCTCTTGCAAGGATGAGGACATGCATTGTCAGGACACCTGTAAATAAAGGACGCATATACATATACACATCTAAGATTAAGACATGAATCCATGGCATGGACACAGCGATCCAAATGATGAAGACTATATGAAAAGATCCATGGTATGGGTGCAGCCATCCAGATAATGAGGATCGTCATAAATATAAAGTCCCACATATGGTCACAGCCATCTGCATAGTTGAAACGTGTACAATCATGAATGATGTATAACTCCATGCAGCCTAAGTCATAACAGGAAAGACTCAGGGTCTTGCGCTCCATCCCAACCTGATCAACGTACGAATCCTAACATGTGAATAAATGTGTTGAAGTTGAACATGCTAGAAAACCACCTGATTACTGGCCAATGATGTGGACCATTAACAGGCATGAGAGAAACCACCAATAATGAAAATGGCTCTCAAGGTACAACAGTACAGTCTATGAATGTGATAATGAATTTTAAGTCAAACACTCATGGAATCACCCGATCGAAAGTCAATAATGAAAACCTATCGTCGAACGGGAAGAACTGGCCATTAGGGCATGCCATCACTAAGGTACTGATAGGGAGTTTCTAATTCATATTCTTGGATAATGAGCTGAAGTCGATAGGAAGTGACTCGTCAAAGGAGGGAAATGAAAAGTCCCTCATAATCAACATGAAACAAGGAATAAAGTGGAATAATATTTAGGACTATAGAAATGACTCAAACAATGTATAGGTAAATAACTACAGATTGGACTTCTCTTGAACATTAGCGACACGACTCCAGAGTGTGGAAACATTTGAATTGACATAGGACTAAAGGGCATGATGATAGAATGGAATAGTCAAATGAGAAGAAAAATGGACCACCTGAACCCGGGAGGACAAGTGACTGAGTAAGGATATCCCAAACTCGACACGAGAGTAGAAGAGTTTCGTGTTCAAGAGTGACATGCTGCCTATACAAAGCTTGTCTCATCTTCATTTTCCCTCGTTATTTCTAGCGAGTAACTCAATTATTTTTATCACAAGCTTGAAGGGGATAGCATATGCTTTTCATGTATGTTCGTTCATCGAATGAATCTATCCTAGTAAGTTTTACAAGCCCTAGGAAGGAGAAGCTCGTTCTCATCATGGCGATGAGTCTTTCGTTGTAAAGTTTTAACGAGTCTGACATAAGAATAACTCGGTATATTTTTCATATTTGGAGAGTTTGAAAAAGAAACAAAAAAGAAAACACTATCATGTCCTTGTTTGTAATTTGTCCCTCGAATCCAAAAAGGTAGAAAACAATATCCCAGGGAACCTCTTGGCCATGTCGACCAAGGTGTACCTTTTTCGTAAATAGTCAATCTCAGCTCGAAAAAGGGGTAAACATATACTGACGTGACAATGATTCATTTACTTTAACGAGTTCAAAATGACAAGTACTAGGCAATCTTTTCAGTTTTCAAGAGTCATAAAAGAGCTCAGAGATGACTCCAGGGGGGTTCCTTTTTCGTTTATTTAAGGAGTTCGAAAAATAGATAAAATAAAACTCACAAGAATCAGTCAATAATGATCACTCTTCACTTTGAAGGTACTTGTAACTGCACAAGAAACACACCCATCACTGATATTGAGAAAAAAAATTAAAATATTACGAAAATATTAAAATATTATGAAAATATTGATAAAAATGACTTTCAAAACTTATAAATAGTCAAAAGTAATTTTATTTTTTACCATTTTACCAAAGTGAGCTCTAAAAGTTCATTTTGTGCCCTAATTCTCTTGATTTTCTAGTGGTTGTTGCGAGAGATCCAGGGTACTGTTTCACGATTCATCTGCAACAAGAGGCCCACACCTGCTCTTGCATTTTATCACTTTTTATACATTTTAAATGTTAATTTTGATGCTAGAAATGAGGATTTCAAATTTTCAAGGCACCGACGACCATCGTGGGTATGGTCATCAGGTCCCTGATGATCACGCTTGAGCCCAAAGGCATGCATTGCATCACACTGTTTGTAAAAAAAGGCGCAATGACGCCGAGGCGGATTTTTTACGAAGAAAATCCTCTTTTAAAGAAAAATTTGATGATTTCAATCCATGAAAAAAGAATTAATTGATGTTTAAATGATGTGTTGCAGGAGAAAATGGTATTGGAATGGAAATAAAGAGGTCGTGAAGCTGAATATTTCCAAGCAGCTCAAGATCCTGAATGCATAAATGCTCTAAGGAATTACGAGTTGCTAAAATTCTTCAGGACCACAGGGTTAAGGGCTCAGATGGAATTTCTACCCTATTTGATCAGTCTCTTGGATGTAGATCGAGAGATATTCATCATAAAAGGCTAGGAACTAAAACTTGAGGAGATGGATATCTACTTCATCACGGGATTGTCCCAACGAGGGGAAGTGGTCAAACTCTTTGGATCTCGCCAAGGAGGTGAAAGTACAAGGACTCTAGTCTAGAGGCATTATCTCAGTGCTGAAATGACCAATGGAGGTAAGGTGAATATAGTGATTCTTGAGAATAATTTTGTTCACTATGGCATGTATAGTCAACATGGTGTTGGGTTGTGTTATATTCTTTCCACGACTAACCTATGTAGTGAACCGGGGGGTTAGAGGGGGGCGGAGCCCCCTCTTCGTTGCGCCGATTACGCAGCGGGAGGTTCACAGGGGGGGCGGAAACCCCCCCTGTCCGGGGGGTTTGAGGGGGGCGAGTAGCCCCCCTCTACGGGGTTCGGGGAAGCGCCCCGAGAAAAAAAAATTTGGACCCTATATTAGGTTGGGCAAACCTACCTATGGTTTTCAATCCATGGTTTTGGACGCGATGGTTTTCAGTCCATGGTATTGGATGCTTCGGCATGTATAAATATGTATTGTAACATTGAAAGGAATATAATGAAAAATCAAGCTGGTAGCCTCAGTTTTGAGATCCAGTGGGAAATCTCTTTGTATATGTGTTTTATGTGTTATGCTCTCGCATTTTTATTTTTCTTGTGATTTAGAATTCGTATGCAGGTAATTTCTGTACGGGGTTAAAACCTACACATGGAAGCCTTGCGTGAGGCTTCAAAATCTCAACTCCAATATGTTATTGCATGTTTGACCCCCACCATCTTCAACTGGTGTGGAGACCTTCTGGAAAACATGAAACGACAACTGACCAAGGCGAAGCATGTACACGTGAAGAAATTTGGGTTCGGTTCTATATTGGTGACCTTCTTTTTAGATCAAGTGCCCTTATTATAGTATCAGCGAGTAGAGGTACCAGATCCTACCCCCTGAGATTTGAGACTCATGCGATGGAGTCAACTCATGCCTCGAGGAGGAACGGTTCAACATATGCATTACCGACCACAATTTTTCATTTGGCTAGAATGCCAACTACTTGTGGTGGATGACTATGCTTATGTTGGCAACAATTTTAGGTGGGATCCAGATCTACATCTACCACCAGGAGAACAGTGGACCAGCACAGGTAAAAACTTGTTTTTTGGATTTTTTCAAGTTTTATGATTTTTTGTAAAAGTGTAAACTGAGACTCAACTTGTGATAAATGCGTAGATGTGGGACCAGAGAGACCACCAGGCATGCTCCAATAGCGCGGGGATTTTCACATCAAATAGTGGGCACATACTACGAGGAAGGGGAAGACCCCTTAGCTGAGATGGAGCGCAATCTGGAGGCGATAACTCATGTAGTCCTAGAGTATGCCACTATTGATGATGTTCCACTGCATTGGCAGAGACACACAGTGGGAGTCTCTACAAGACTGCGTTGGCTATTAGGCTGAGTGATCAGAGTGGTCTCGTGCTATCATGAGCACTGTGTAGGCTCATAGTTTATCTAGTCTTTTTACACATTTTGTAGGCTTTAAAATCCAAGTGTCCCAAAACACTCTATTTTTTTTATATTTTGGTGTAAACTCTTATATATGTGTGTGTGTGTGTGTGTGTGTGTGTGTTTTAGTTCCTACTTATGTGTCCATAATCATGATCAGTTCTATAAATGACGCAAATGCCTATCAAGAACAAAATTTTCTAATGCTTCTGTTAATATATTTAAATTACATGGAATATGTTGATATGTAATGAAATCAAAATTTATTTCCAACAATCTAACACGTAGATACATATGCAATATTTGTGGATTTCTCACTGAATAATGATTGTTTAATTGTAACACAATGAGCTGTGAATCCAACTTGACAACTAAATCCCTAATGCCAAGAGAAACTGCTTCTGAGAAGAGTTTAATAGTTGCACTATATTCAGCAATATTATTGGTTGTTCGACCAAGGTAGATAACTTGTCAGTTAATCAACTCACCATTAGGGTCATAGAATACCCATGATGCGGAAGACAAATTCCTTGTGCTACAATAAGCACCAACAGTAAAACCAACGTAATGGCTTGACGACATCTACAAACTAAGTGGAACACAGGGTAAGCAGAAAAACATGTCTTCAAAGCAAACAAACACACCAAAAATCAAAAGTGCACCCTAATGAATTAACACACTAATGTAAAAAAGTTATTACACAAATTTCATGCATAATACTTCTTCATATACAACCCATTACGGGGTTGTGGTAATGCATTTCCCTCATAATCACATAGCTCATAGGCACCTTTTTGTAAAACACGCTTGATGATGTAGGGCCCATGCCACATGGGTTCGAACTTTCCTTCTCCCAATTTATTGTTGGCTTGATCGTAAAGAAGGACCAAGTCGCCTTCAGCAAAAGTGCGAGAAATGGTTTGGTCAAAATGAGATTTGACCCGTTTCTTTTGAGCTTTGATGACCATCGCAGCAATGTGATGAGTCTTGTCAAGCCTCTCAAGGTATAGTATTCACTCCTCTTTAGGCAAGGTATTCGAAAGAAGTTTGATAGCTAGCTTAAGCAAAGGAATTTCGCATTCTATTGGAAGAGTTTGTAAGGATTCTGGACACCACATATCTCCACAATGGTATGATATTGTCCACTTTGGGCTTAAGCCCTCATGGATTTGCTTTTGGACTTACCCCAAAAGGCCTCATACCAATGGAGATATTTGTCCATCCTTATATACCCATGATCCTCCCCACTTCTAGTCAATGTGGGACTTTGTTTGTATACCCAACAATCCTCCCCTCGAACAAAGGATCATCGAGCCTCCCCTCAAACGATTATCCATCCGTCCACTCTCTACCAACTAGGATTCTCCGCTCCAATGCGTTGGAAGCACACGCCTTACATGGAACACCACCTGCCTCGAGGGCTTGCTCTATCCCAGGTCAACTCCTCTTCACCGTGTTGGGACCAGGACACGTCCATGAAGAATCTAGAGCAAACCGCCTGTCTAACCGAGCTCATCCACGGATCCCATCGTGATATTACCGGGGCCCACCACCTTTGTTCGGTATTTCGAGGATTCATCCACTTGGATAACTTCGGGGCATGGCTCTGATACCACGTGTAAGGACTCTGGACACCACATATCTCCACAATGGTATGATATTGTCCACTTTGGGCCTAAGCACTCATGGATTTGCTTTTGGACTTACCCCAAAAGGCCTCATACCAATGGAGATATTTTTCCATCCTTATATACCCATGATCCTCCCCACTTCTAGTCAATATGGGACTTTGGTCGTATACCCAACACTTTTCAATAAGAATCATCAAGAATTGCGCTAAGAGAAAAAATTTCTGGGATAGATTAGTTAATTATGTTGTTGCATTTTAGAATAAATCTTTCATCATTTTCCATTAGATATTAGTAAATCAATCACTTATCCATCCCATTCATAAATCATTGGGAAACTGGTCCCATTATATCCAGTCAAAGCCACCACACCAAACAAAAAAGGAGCTGCTTTTAAGGTTTGGACCGGGTGGTTTTCCCCGATGTTGATGCAGTGATTTTCGAAGCATCAACATTTTTGGTGCTAGAAGGAGGGCATGAACTGTGAATGGTGAGCAAACCCAAATATACAATCCATTCTGAGAGTAAATGTCCCTCCACCTCACCTCCGACTTCTTCCTCACATGCTGGAACTCTAATCTTCAAGCGATAAGTAGAGGAGACAACAAACATTGCTCAACCCCAAAATATCTCAGATAAATTAACTCCAGAATCTCTCGAAGTACAGTCTCTCATCCACAAACTTCAAGGATTCTCAATATCACCACAGAAATCCAAGTTATCTCAAGGCAGTGTAACTTTGCAATTTGTTCCTTCTCACCTCCTCACTAGACTTCAAAGTGAAAAGCTTGGTATTGAACCTACTGAGTTACCTTTGCCTAAAAGGAAACATGCAAGGAAAACAGCTGAAGGATATGATAGTGAAACTTTCTCATCATCATCATACATTTCATCTTCTCCAGTGTGAATTCAACCATCCACTCCTCCATTCTAGATTGTCGTCCAACAGGGAACTGGTACTTTGGTACAAGGGTAATTTTTTTTTATTTCCTCAACCAAAGTTGAAGCAAAAAAAATATTAAGGGAGTCCCATGACTCTCTACTAGTAAGACATGTATAATATTTAAAAAACATAAAAGGATAATATTATATATATATATACATATTATCCTATGATATGTTTAAATTACTACATGTTTATAGTAGAGCGGGGGGGGGGTTAATTAAGAAAGATATTAAAAAGTTTGTAAGTGAATGTCAAGTTTTCTAATGAAATAAAGGAGAGACAATTAAATATCCACGGTTACTTCAACCATTGCACATACCTAATCAAAGATGGGAACATATATCAATGGAATTCATTAAAGGGTTACCAAAATATGAAGTTAATGATTCCATTTTTGTGGAATTAAAAGTAAATTTAAAACACGTCAAGTGGCATAAGTGTTCATGAAAGAAATTCATAGATTTTATTGTCTTCCTAAGGTAATATTAAGTGATAGAGATCCAAAATTCACAAGAAAATTTTGGAAATATATATGGAAGATGAGTGGAACAACATTAGCTATGAGTTCAACACATCATCCAAAAAGGAGTTGGTCAATCTGAAGTAGTTAACAAATGTTTAGAGGCTTATCTATGATGTTATTCTTCAAACAACCAATATCAATAGATGAAGTGGCTTCCCTTGTTAAAATGGGGGTAAAATACTATCTATACACATCTACTAAAATGCTCCCATTTGAGGCCCCTTATGGATATTTTTCTCCTAGAATCTTATATTTTTTAGAAAGACAAGTCTGAAGCATGGGAAATAGAGTCAAATATGGAGAATACTAAAGATAATTTGACAATTATTAAATAAATATCTCAAATCACATAAAACATGATGAAACAACAAGAAGATAAACATCGAAGTGAAAGGAAATTTTAGTAGGGTAATTGAGTATTTTTGAGACTACAAACTTATAAGCAATCTACACTCAAGCAAAATAAGAATCACAAATTAGATAAAAAAAATTTATGGACCCTACAAGATTATTCATAGAATTGATAAAGTGGTGTTTCAGTTAGATTTTCTTTCTTCTCGTCTTGCTAAGGTTTCTCATGTTTCTTACCTAGAAAGGGTTCCAGGAAAAACTATACTAATGCAAAAAAAACTTTTGAAATTAGATGAAGAAGGGAAGTTCATTCTTGAACCAAAAAAAGTTACAGATCAATGTTCTCTATCTCTTTGGAATAGAATCATTATGGAGTACCTAATCATGTGGAAGAATATGCCTCTTGAAGAATTTAAATGGGAAATGAGAAAATTCACGAAGAAACACCGTCAATCATAAAGCTTTGATAATAAAGCTATTTTAAAAGAGGGGGGCTATCTTAAGGCCCTAGGGCTATTATGTTAAGTCCTTAAGAAGCATTCATGATTAGATTATTTGTTATATTATTAGGTTGACCATAACTTTTCATTATACCCTTTCATTATAGTTGTACCCTTTGTCTTCAATATATACTAAGGAGACCTAGCTTTATGATCATCATATCTTGTCTTGTATATTGGATTCAACCTAAAAGGAGGTTTCCCCCTCAAAGCAGACTAATATTCATTGATTTTTTATCATTCTTGAGGCACATCCATCGCTAACTTCTCTCATTTTTCCTCATCTCTCATTCTTATGTAGGATTCTATAATTGGTATACATCATTGCAAACCATATACCCCCCTATGGGGTCCAGGGAAGCGCCCCAAGGAATTTTATTTTTGGACCCTATATCAGGTGGGCAGACCTACCTATGGTTTTGTGCATGGTTTTCTCACATGGTTTTGGGTGCGATGGTTTTCTGTCCATGGTATTGGATGCTTTAGCATGTATATATATGTATTGTAACATTGAAAGGAACATAATGAAAAATCAAGCTGGTAGTCCCGTTTTTGGGATCCAAGGGAAAATCTATGTGTATATGTATTTTATGTGTTATGCTTTCGCATTGTTTATTTTATTTGTTTTAGAATTCATATGCAGGTAATTTCTGTATCGGGTTAAAACCTACACCTTTTACAAATATATGACCAAGATCATTTTATTTCCATCATTTAAAAACATTATTTAGCACCACTAAATTGCTTAGGGATGTTAATTTCTTGGATTCATTACATTTTCATTTTAAATTGAACACATGGTACTATTACTATTACTTTGCTTCATGTCCTTATTATTGCATGCATCTTCATCTTCCTTTTTCTTCTTTTGTCACTTTTATTGTCTTCCTTTTCCATGACTTCTATTGCTTCATTCTTTTTATTTCTTCTATTCATGTCCAAGAGCCCATATTTATTTTTCTTACATTTTCTTTATTAATGTTGTTTGTGCTTCCTTTGTCATGGAGTTTCATCTCTCTTAATCAGTCTTTTCTACTATCATATTTTTGAGTAAGTATTTCTCTAAATATTCCACAAAATATCTGCATAAAATTATTTCTTATAGGAGGGATGTCTCCATCCAACAAGACACCTGCAATCTTCTTCATTCACCTGCAATTACATGGTTACTAAAATGTTTCTTGTTGGTTTGTACAATGTCTAACAAGGAAATATATGACCTTGATTTGGCAGACTTAATTGATGCACCAATGAAATGAATTGAATATATATTTAACTCAGGTGTTGGGTACCACTGATAATACACCCTTAATTTTTATTTTTATTTTGAATGACATACATGCAATTACACATTAATGGCTTCTTCACGACTAAGCATTTATGTGACTCCAATTCAACCTCTCAACTTTAACTCTTTATATCAATAATTTAACTTTAATTTTGGCCCAATACATCAAAAAATAACTTTCAACTTTTCCTCTTAACATAAAAAACTCTCAAGGATTTTCATGACTTTTCTTGACATTCACTTTTTCTTAAATAGCAATAATATTGCTACTTACATTTTAACTTTTGACTCAACATGACTTTAAAAAATATTCTTTACATGACTAATACCTTTGAACTTAATTTGACTTACAATCTCAATTTGACTTAGAGATTTGACTCCATTTCAATTTTACCTCAAACTTCCAAGAAAACTTGATTATAAACTTATAAAATTTGACCATTTTTTAAATCTTGTTTACATCATCATAACCCATATGACTAAAAAAAATTGTATTGTATTATTCCTCCAAAACCAAGCCTCTTTATTCCTTGTAGTAAGTAGGATTCCTTCTCAAAGTCATACATCTTAATCATAGAGTAATTAGGGTAAATGAACCAATGTCCAATGCCATCCTCTTCGGTTAACCTTAAAATTATTCTTTCTTCTTTGAATATTCTATCCAGGGTCTCCCTTATTAATTTAAATCTCATGTAAAAGGAGAATCGATCAATAAATTGAGTATAGCCACGTATAATCCGACCAATATATATTATATCTATCCATCGGTAAACTTCCATTTCTACTTGATTTTTGTCTTTAATGGTATCTAATAATTTTGTGGACATGAAAAAGGTACGGTAATTAAACAGTATCAGGTGTACCAAGTAAGTATAGTGTAGACAAGCTTTCAATGGACCTACAATACTAAGATCAAAAATGGTGGCTATGGCTAGATGTTTGGGGAATTTAATGGCTACTTTTTAGGATTGGCTATTATAAGACAAGTAGTTAATATGGTTTCATACATTTTGAAGTCATCAACAAGGCCAAAGACCACAACAAGGAGGGAAGTTAGGGTTTGAAAGAAAGTTTTTAGTAAGTTGGTAGACACAGGGAACTCTAATTTATGGTTTTGGCTAGGGGTTTTAAGTAAGTTTTTGAAGAATTGGAGTTTGTATTCCTCTTCCCAAGTTATAAACTCCTCATAAAACCATTTATCAGTAATGCCAATCCCAAACGTAGGTAAATTTAACATTCTAGCAAAAGCAACTTTAGTAACTTCTAAGAAAAATTGGTTATCGACTAGGGAGGTTATTATTTTTGTATTTGGGTTAAAAAAATTGGCTAAGGGTAAGATAGAATTGGGGTCAACATGGAAAATGGTAAGGTGGCTACTAGTTCCCTTGATTGGACTAAAAAATCATCATCCTGAACTTTATCGGTAGCGAGACAACATCTGTTTCAAAGAAAACATTGGTATGGTGAGTTTGGGTATCCCTAATTCCTGCTAGCTCATTAACATTGACCTCCTTAGAAAAATCTTCACTAACTTCTACAAATTAAGGGTGAATTTACATATAAATGAGGTACAATAGTGGGATAAAAATGGGTACTTACCTCATAGTGTTAGAGAAATAGGGCCAGGCTTGAGTTTGATCTTTGTGCAAGAATGAGAGAAAAATGGCGCAATCCCTACTATAACAACATGCAAGAATTCTGGTTTGTGTCGTGAAGAATGAACTAAAATTGGTGGAGGAGGGAAATACATCACAAATGTTGTGTTAAAATTATTTAGTAAATTTTTCATAAAATGAATGAAGGAAATTAAATGTTGCTCAAAAATCCATACACCATCCCATCCATTGGGTTCGGAAGAGGCTTTAGCTTCCACGCATGTTCACATATGATGGAATTGTCGACTGTTGATAAAAAAGGTAATGGACGAATAGATTTCATCAGGTGGGAAAACACATGTTATCAAACTCACTCTTCCCCACCTGATGGCAAATAAGGGTTGTCAGATGAAAGGATATCTCATGGTTACGTGACATTGGGTATGGGAGAGTTGTTTAAAAGGTGAGCCTTTTCATGTACGATAACACCACATCTATTAATTTTTAGAATGGCCTTCAGATATTAAAGATTTTATATTGCTGTATAATTCCTTGAGCGACTAAGGATTTATTAAGCACATCATATTTTAGAGCCTGATGAAAGAAAACTAGTTGTTGATTAATAGTTGTGATCGTTCGATTGTGTAGAAATTAATGTGTAGATTCAAAACTGCTCATGAAATTTACTAAATCACAAGACTTGAAGCTACTCTACTGATTCGCGGAAGTTAATTCACCATATAGAACATAAATCATAAACATACAAAAGGAAAAATCACACATGCACAAAGATTTATCTAGGGGAAAGCAACAACTCAAAACACCTTCCTACCTGTATCACATTAATATGAGAATAGAGATGAAATACATATGCTTTCTCAAGCCCAAGCATAGCCTTAAAGTGCATAGTCTATCCCTCTACCCGACTCACTGAATTCAACCAAAACTTAGCCAATTTGCTAGCCCTCCAAGCTCCCATTTCCTTGCGCTTTTCATATAGGAAATTAACCCCTAGTATTTAGTAATTTTCCACTATTGAATTGAGTAATTCCTCTAGGTCCTTCCTCTAACTGCATGCACTACTTGTACACATTTGAATATGCTACAACTGATAGTACACTGCCTTGGAATATCCATATCAACTAGGTAAATCATATTCTCTACATGCAACAATTATTTTGGGTTGATTGATAAGTTAATTGGTTGATATCTGAGTGTGGTTGAAGTTCCACTTCCACAACTTGACCTCCACTAGTTCTTCTGACAGATAGAACTAGTTTAACTGACAATAACTTAAATTAACTGAAATGGATTGCTACAAAGTAGTAATCAAACATACTGAACTAAACTAAAGCTTCCCCAACGCAAATTAACTGAGTTAACTGAGTGACAAGTGCCATGTCACCTTAGTTAACTACCTCCAAGATTTTTGCTAAAATAGAAATTTGAATTTTTTCTAGTTTGACCAAGGAAAAGTCAAACTAAGATTTTCTTGTTGCATTTTCAACACTCCCTCTCAGCAACAATTGGATTATAAACCACGTCTATCTTGCACCTGTCGAACTCGAGCTCCCCTCTTCACAAGACCTTTGTCAAAATATCAACATCTTGTTCCTCTGTCAAAATGTACCTTAACAACATAATCTACCTTTGTACACAATCTTGTAAATGGTGATACCAGATATCAATATGCTTGGATTGATCGTGAAAAAATAGGATTTTCAGAGAGTTTGATGTAACTCTAAATATCACAGTAAATCACAGTTGGATCCATCATCTAACCAAACAATCCAGCGCGTATATTTATCATCCATAATTCCTCACATGCTACTTGACTTGCAACCATGTATTTTGCTTCCATTGAGCTGAGTTACATAGATCTTTCCTTCCCGCTGAACTAAGAAATCACTGCAGACCCAACGATGAAAGTTCCACCTGATGGACTCTTTCAATCTGATGAAATCCCCACCCAATCTTCATTTGTGAAGCCACACAACTTCACTCCCTCTGTCCATCTATACCATAGTCCGAACTGGGTAGTGCCTCTAAGGTACCGTAGAATACGCTCAGCTACCCTCCAAAACAGTGTGGTTGACCTAACCATAGCTTGGCTCAAATGGCTGTCTACAAAGAACATTAGACGGTCATGTGTTCACAAGGTACATGAGTGAACCCACCAACTGTTAGTAGACATTAGCATCCACTTCCTCATTGGAAGTGACATACTCTTTCCTCCAGTTGGTCGCTAGAGGAGTCTCCATGGGTTTGCACCTATCCATGTAGAAATTATGAAGTATCTCATTGACATACTTGTCTTGAGAGACAAACAGTTCCCCATCATCTTGCCATACTCTAATCCGAGGAAGTAGTGCATGAGACCCATGTCCTTCATCTCAAAATATCTTGCAAGGTCCTCCTTGCAAGATATGATAAACTTCTCATCACCAGTCAAAATCAAGTCATCAACATAGAGGAAAATAATCAACAATTTACCTTCTACCAAAATATGATAGAGGTTTGCATCCACTTCACTTTTGGTGAATCCCAAACTGGTAATATAACTATCGATCTTGGTGTACCAAGCACAGGGTGATTGCTTGAAACCATACAATTCTCACTTGAGTATGTACACATGAGACTCTCAATCAAAAGTCTCGAAGCCTTTTTTTTGCTCGATATACACCTCCTCCTCAATAACCCCATTGAGGAATGTTGTTTTCACATCCATGTTGTGGATCTTCCACTCGATCTGTGAAACCAAGCAAGGATTGATCTGATGGATGAGTACCTTGCTACAGGAGCAAAGGTCTCCTCATAGTCAATGCCCTCAACTTGAGAGTACCTGTTGGCTACAAATCCAACCTTGTACTTTTCTATGCCACCATCTACTACATGGTTCACCTTGAAGATCCATTTCAAATCCACAATTGATTTTTCTACTGGTCTTGCAACCACTTCCCAAACACTGTAGTTTATAATGGATTCACAATCCTCCACCATTGAATCAAATCATACAGGTTAATTTACTTCTTCCTTGAAAGAGGACAGTTCACTCCCTACTATCTCAATCATTAGAGCCATGTAGCCAATGCAACGATCTGGTTACCTTCTTTGCCTGTGCTGATTTGAAGGAGCATCTACATTCTCCCTTGCATCCTACACACGTCTCTCAACTTCCCTGGTTCTCTTCCTACCTTTTTTGGATGGTTCTGCTTGAGTGATTGTCTCCACTCTCTGCTCCTCAACTTATGGCTACTCCACGACATCCAGAGGCTCCTCCTTTGGAGGGATCTGTAACTCCCTCTCAAGAGAGCACTGCATGTCTTTGTCTTCATCAAATTTTACATCCATTTGCCCAAATTTCATTCTCAGGGATGACAAGTACACATGGTAGTTGGGAGTTTCTGTGTAACCCACAAATACCCTCAACTTTGCTATCGGTTCTAGCTTCTTCCTTGATTATTTGGAGACATGGTAGTAGATAGAGGCTCCAGAAATATTAAAGTGTGACACATCCAGTTTCCTCCCTGAGAAAGCCTTCTTCAGTGTAATCATGCCAAGAATATGATGACGACTCTTATTCTGCAAATAGGCTACTGCGTTGCATGCTTCAAACCACAAGTTTAGAGGTGGGATTTAGTCATGCAACATCACCCTCGCTGCTCCCACAATGCTACAGTTATTCCTCTCAACCACCCCATTTTGTTGTGGGTTGTCGGGTGCTATCAACTCTCGCCTAATGCCTTCTTTTGCACATAATTTTTTGAACTCATTAGACACGTTCTCACCTCCATTATCACTCCTGAGAGCCTTCACCTTCTTTCCCATTTATTTCTCTATCATTACTTTGAATTCTAAGAACTTGGAGAAAGTCTCATCCTTCTTCTGCATGAAGAAGATGCAACACTTCCGTGAGAAGTCACCAATAAAAATGAAAAAATATATATGCCTGGTAGTGGAGGCTATCGAGGAAGGTCCACAGACATTAGAGTGGATCCTTTCAAGGATTTCATGTGCTCTGTTATCCCGATCGTGGAAAGTGGCTTTTGTGTACTTCCCCAAGGTACACCCTTTGCATGTATCCTGCTACTCTAATTCTCTTTTGGGGATGCCTGTGGTTATTTTCCACATGATCTTCAAAGTGCCATTATGAAAATGTCCAATTCTTCTATGCAAAAGTTCACCAACATCACAACTCTGCACCTTCTCCGCCTTTGTGTTGAATGCAACAAAATCCTCCACATCTAGCTTATAGAGGTTCTTCACACAAACCTCGATCTGCTTCACTTGTCCCATGGATATGTGTCTCAGGAATTCCTTTCCCTTGCTAAAGATCGCATTATAACCATGGTCTTCCAAAACTGCAACAGAGACATGATTCTTCTTTAGACCATGAACAAACATCACATCCTTGAATATGAGAGGGGAGTTTGACTCCCTCTGAAAGGTGACTGTACCAATCACAGTCATGCTGTACCTTCCACCATCTCCCATATTTATGTACATATGGAGATCTTTCTCCTCCAAACCACTAAAAAAATCTCTATTCCCTGTCATATGGAATGAGGCACCACTGTCCAAGTACCACACACTCCCCATCGTTTTTCTGGCCCTACATGTAATGACGGTAAAATCAAGCTCGGACTATGAAGACAAAGCTTCACCCAATGCTCCTCCTAAGGTATTCTTTATTGTATTATTGTGTGTACACTTCATGGCATAGTGCCCAAATTAATGACAATCAAAGCACTTGATTTTGGAAAAGTCTTTCTTCTTGCCCCATTGACTAGATTCTACTTTGGATTGGGATTTCTTCCCTTTCCCCTTCTTTTTCTTTCTAGCCAAGGCATAGTTCTCCTCATCCTCTCCCTTAGATGAAGTCTCATCTCTGGTAGTTCACCTTATTTCTTCATGTACTAGGTTGGACCATGAGTGCTTCCAACTCAGTAGTTTCTCCCTCCCATTCACTGAATCTTGATAGTTATGCCAACTCTTGGGAAGGCTTACAAGGGCTAGAGCTACCAAACCTTCTTTAGGGAAGTTAACACCAAACCCGCCAAGTTCATCACGACATTGTGTAAACTTGATAAGATACTATGAATTGGTGTCCTTATTCTGGACCTTAATACTTATAAGTTTGTCCTTGAGTGCCAACTTCTTGTGGTCACTACTGTTCTCGAACAATTCTGTCGGTGCTTTTCACATCATGAACAAAGTTTATTTTCCTTAGAGATTTGAGACAATATGATCCCTTACTCCCTACAATATGCTTTTCCTCTCCTTGGCCACATCTTTCTTCCACTGAGAAATGTTTTGAGCACTAGATGCTTGGGGTTTTGCAACATCTATATTGATATATTCTAGCAACACATTGTCATCCAATATTTCCTGCATGTGGCCATTCCATGCAACAAAAATTGAGGTGCCTTCCAAGGCATACTTTAGCCTTAGTCCATTGAAAACCATCTTCTCAGCTCTTAATAAATCATGCTACACTGATCTTCAAATTCGAACCTCTTGCAATGAAACTTCAAAATCTCTACTCTACAGTCAATCCTTCTCTGATACCATGTAGAAATTAATGTGTATATTCGAAGCTACTCATAAAATTTACTAAATCACAAGACTTGAAGCTACTCTATTGATCTAAGGAAGTTAATTCACCATATAGAACACAAATCATAGACATGCAAAAGTAAAAACCACACATGCACATAGATTTACCTAGGGAAAGCAACTGCTCAAAACCCCATCCTATCTATATTGCATTAATTAGATAATAGAGAAGAAATACATATGCTTTCTCAAGCCCGAGCACACCCTTCAAGTGTATAGTCTATCCCTCTTCCTAAATCACTAACTCTGGCCAACATTTAACCAATTTTCAAGACCTCCAAGTTCTCATTTCCTTTCATTGTTCCTCTAGGAAATTAGCTCCCATTATTTAGGAATTTCCCCTTTTGAATTGCACAATCCCTCTAGATCCTTCCTCTGGCTGCATGCACCACTGTTAGACATTAGAATATGCTACAACTGATAGTACATTGCCTTGGAATATCCATATCAATTGGGTAACTCAAATTCTCTACATGCAACAATTATTTTGGGTTGATTGATCAGTTAACTGGTTGATCACTGAGTGTGGTTGAAGTTCCACTCCCACAACTTGACCTCCACTAGTTATTCTAACAATTAGAACTAGTTTAACTAACAATAACTCAAATTAACTGAAATAGACTGCTACAAATTAGAAATCAATCATACTAAACTAAACTCAAGCTTACCCAACTCGAATTAACTGAGTTAATTGAGTGACAAGTTCCATGTCACCTCAGTTAACTACCTCCAAGGTCTTTGTTGAAATAAAATTCGAATTTTCTCTAGTTTGACCAAGGCAAAGTCAAACTGAGATTTTCTTGTTGCATTTTCAATAGGGGCATTAAAAGAAGTGCTAAGTTAATTTAATTAATAACTTTATGGATTGTCCCATTAATTCAATGGTTATAATATATTGAAAGTGAAACATGAAATTTAACTTCGAAATTCAATAGGGTGAGGATAATATAATCATGTAGAATAAATAGAGGTATAACAATTGGCTCCAATTGGGGATACCATTCCCCCATGGAATGGTAAGAACATGACCAATTTCGTTTTATTGGCCTCATAGAGTCACCAACTAAGTGGAAACATTTAGTTATCAGTTAGGAATGTTTTGCGCATGGGAATTAATTTCTATTCCATTCTCGATATGAAAATAAGTCTAAAAAGACAATAAGCAATGATTTCATATTGATGCTAAAAAAAGATGAGGGATGATATCATCTTGCCTTAAGCAATTTTACCACCTGTTATCACAAAATCAGTACTGATGGCTGCTAATCAGTTAGACTCTATGTAACTATTTCAGACCAGACTCTTGGCTAAGGATTAGCCTCCCTAACCTGAGAGGGCTCTCTCAAAATAAACTACTGATTTATCTTTAAACACTAAGAGGGCTAACTCTTGTAATGAGAACTTAAATAAACATGATGATTGGACATACAACATAACATCTCTTCCATTGGGCTCATGGAGTCAAACACCTTTTCAATAAACTATCAACTACTCATTCATGGAAGTCAAGGCATGTAATGTTTAAACACTCAAAACATTTCTCAAAGAACCTCAAATCATAAGTATACACAGGAAGTCTGAGCACTAGGTGAATTCAGAGTGATTGTATACCTATAGAGCTGTAAAAAACATTTTTCAAAGAACCCCAACTCATAAATATGCACAGGAAGTCTGAGCACTAGGTGAATTCAAAGTGATTGCATATCTATAGAGCTGTAAAATATGAAGGAAAAGACAAAACCACATACATCTTGAGCGTTTGAACAAAGTATGAATCTTGAGAAGAAAAAGTAGTCTTTATATTACTGTAAAAAGTCTTTTATATAGGCCAATACAAACTCTGTTTTGCATAAAAATCCAACCCTCATTACATCAGAGTTTCCTCTATATATAGGAAAACATTCTTAACTGCTTTGAGCTTCCTCCTCCAGCATGAGGGGAGCTCGATGACTGACATTAACTACCCTTATCTATCTTAACAGACTCATTAAATCTACTAAGCATTGAACTGTAATTACAAAAGAGTCCTAATCAAACTTAAACTCTAATTTTATTCTCCTCGTATCATGATTCCTTTCTAGATCTTCGACAGCTGTCTCCTTTAGTTCTGGCCGTGATAGCTGAGATAAGGATGCATGAAACTAGATTAGCCTTGGATGCTGAATGTGCTGATGGTTCATTGATCATAATAATAAACCCCTGTTTTCTCGGTCCTTGTTTCCCACCATCCTTCGAAAGTTAAGCAATGTGTTCCCAGCTCTTTAATACTTCAAAATCGATGAGCATCACCATCTTTCCAGATATGCTGGAAGCTTTGTTGATTGAACAAGTGTACAAGCCCACGTCCTTGTATGCATCTTCAGCCAAACCCTAACCACCGGTAATAAAGTACCTTTATTAAAGCTATGGCTTAAGACAAAATCTTTTACCTTTATGAAGGATGAACACTTGTCGTTATTTGAATGGCCCTGATAGTCTTATGTGGTCTCCTTGATGTTTATTAGGCCTTTTCTTCAAAATCTGCTGACCTCATCATAAAACTGTTTATTTTCTTCAAAAAACAACACCTACAGTAGTTTCGTAGCGCGCTACGAAACTGCTGTTTCTTCAAAACACAGTCTTTAATGAATGTATCAATATTCTCTGTGACTGTAACAGCTCTGCCACTGGTTTCAAAACTCCTAATTTACCTTGATTTTATATGCCGTGCTTACATGCCTTTAAAACAATGAACTTAAGTAAAATAAAGCAAAACTTTGGAGCAGCACCTGATTTTAAAATCTGCAAATTCATTTGGTAGCTAATGTATTTAGCTGTGCTTTTAGTTTTGCAACCTCCTTTTCCATGGCTATGATTTCAGCTACGGCCCTCTCCATCTCAGCCACTTCTTTTTCGGTTGCCTCCCACTGGTCTTTTGAAGATGTAGTCTTTGCTTCTTGAGAAATGGGGACCTTTTTATTCAAATCTTTCTTCTTGATTTCTTTTGCTTTTTCTATTCTGGGCAGCTGCTTCTCCATTTCTCTTGCTTGTCTTCTTGTATAGGGGTTTTTCTTCATTTTCTCTGCCTCCTCTCTTTTAGGCAGTTGTTCAATTATTTCTGTTCTAGGCACCTTTACAGCTACCTCTTCTCCGTGTAATTGCTCAGCTTCTCTAATTTGCTTCCTTGTGACTGGCCTCCGTGGTTTGAACACAAATTCTTTACCAGGTTTATCAAACCTTAACCTCTTCGAGGCCTTTGATATTTTAGTGCTTTCTGGTGATGATTGAGTTAGGTCAATATGCATTGACTCACTATGCACTGATTTAGCTTGCTCAAAATCAATAGCCTCAAGCAAATCATTTAAACTAGCTTTTGATATTGGACTTTCTTCAACAGCTATTGATTTGCCCTTCTCTTTGCTTAACTGAATTCTAGTTTTTACTCTTGATACCTGTTCAACTCCACTTGACCCTGGTGCATTTTTCTTATGCTTGATTTTCTCTTTTGATGATGATTACGGTGTCTCTTTGATAACTAATGGCTTTATTGATTCCTTCAATTGGGTCTTGATTTTCTTCTTGCCTTTTATCTCCTTTCTTAGTTCAGCAAGAGTAGGTTCCTCAGTTGACTTTTCTCTTTCTCTAACAGGCAGTGGGGTGAGGCCTGTCTTACTCTGAAAACCAGCCATAAAAATAAAAGAGTCCCAAT
>APFE031498686.1:127812-190987 GCA_000404065.3 Pinus taeda
CCCAAAAAACGTCGTTTAGGGCCTCAAAACGGCTCTGGAAGTTCAGGACCCCAAAAACTGCTAAAAATAGTAAGTTGTGCTACAATTAAGGAAACTGAAAATGCTGAGAGAAACAATGATGGGGGTCCAGATGGACTTGGTAGGTGGCCACCAATATCCACCTAGATCACAAGTCAAGGTAATATGGTAAATAAATTAAATCATAAACATAGGAACTTAATGCAACTATGACAAAAAAAACAAAAATAGAGAAGTTAAAGATTGGTCCGATTAACAACTAGGATGATATTTCAAAGTTTATCTATGGAAACCTCAACCTGTGAATTGTGAACCAAACACCTTAAATACCTAACCTTTAGTAATATAATATCAAAAAACCAGGAAATTCAGTAAACTTGATGTTGTCCATAATTCATAACACCATATTTTGCATAAACACAAAATGCTGGAAGAATAAAAGAGTCATTCATTTAAAGTCGCATAAAAGAGTCATTCAATCAGAATGATAGATTTGTGTAGTAAGTAAATTCAGATCATTCAATCTCAAAATTCAATCCTTCTGTCATTGACCCCCTCAAAGTGAGAGATAGGGCCATTTATAAAATTTACGATAATTGTCGGAAATGTAATTGTCTTTTAAAATAAACATTTTTTTTGATTAAAATAACTAATCATAAGAAATACTTCATGAACTTTTTTTCATTTTCACGGAGAATATGGATGCCTTGGGCCATTTCGACGTGGAAATTGGTGATGCACTTTGAGCTCCCCACATTTTGGGTTTAGGAAATTGAGTAATATTAAAATATGCTTCTACCCATTCCTCAAGTTGATTAATTATTGACTACATGGGATGAATTACTTGTGTAGTAGATGCGGCCATTTAAATTCTTTTTAACTTTAGCAATTTCTTCCTATTGTTGTCTGCAACCACAATATCTTCCTGTATTTAGTTATTGTCACCATTATCTGAGTTTAAAGATGATAGCGGGCTACTATAATTTTCTATATTACTTTATCCAATATAATGGATATATTAAAATCCTTGTATAAATTATTTATCACTAATTTCAGGGTGAAATGACATCTTCACTGATAATGGAAAGGCATCTAAGATCCTGTTGAGTGACCTTCAATTTATTTAGAAAATATTGATCCGATAATAACTAATTGTCATTCCCCTAATAGGAAGGAACCAAAAATATTCCTAAGTAGTTCCATTCAACTATCAATTTATCAATAACCTATTTAGCCTTTTCAAATTCATCTTTCATTTGTAAGATGCACTTCTCTTTCTCCTTTGTCATGAAAATATAATAGATGCAGTCATCTCGATTAAGCGAGTTCATATCCATAAGTGTCACATATTCAAGAGTTTTAATAAAGTCCAAAAGCTGCTCAACATCCCTTAGCCTCTCTTCAAGCACAAGGGTGTTATTTTTAGCATCTAAATTAGCATTTTTCATCACTACCTTTTTACAGTCTGACAAAATCATGACATAAGAGTGGACTGCTGAAATATTTTGATTAATCTCCCTTCATATTTATTCTTTGTCTTGGATGAGGACTTGTCTGCTAGTTGATGTTATCTTAATAATCTCTTGCCAAGAGGTGATCTCATTCTGTTTATATTTTAAGGTATTTTATATCCGTTCAATAATTTCATCCTTGATTTTCACATGTCAGGCCCATATTCTTTGAACTTGTTCTTTTGCAATCCTTAGTTCACTCATCCTTTATTCTAATTGCTACGACTTGAACTCAAATAACTTCAAACCTTCTGAATTTGCAGTCTTCGGTGCAGTCATGGCTTTATTTATAGCCATTTTATACTCTTTAATCATACTAATATATTTATTTTCTTTAATTTCAAACTCCTTTAAACTTTTCATCTGATCTTCCTTCCATTTAATTTCTCGATACTTTGATTTGAGAGAACTCTGCATTACGTATAACTAGGTTTCAATCCCTTCCCTTCTTTCAAATGTAGCTAATAAGACATTTGCATCATACTCTGGGATCTTTGCTATCACCTTAAGACTCTTTATCTCTTTTTCTTTTCCTTCCAACAATTTTCTAAAAGAACTACTGTCTTTATGCTATCCCAACTGTTTGATTATTCTATATTCAAGTTCCTTAATTCTGTTAGTTTTAGTCTTTAAGGTGACCTAAGCGATGTATGATTATTCAAAAACCTTTTCAAGCATAACCTGTAGTTTTATGTTGTTGGTAGTTGAATATAGCAATCTTCTGGGCGCGATATCACCGGTTTGTCTATGCTAGTTTAACATCTCTGAATCAAGAAATTTTCCCAGATTGATGGCTAAAGAGGAAGCTCTAGAACCTAAAAATTTCTTATTCTCATTAATTTCTGGCTATCCCACAATGATATTGAAGGTGTCGGTTTCAAAATTGCAGATGAAATAAATATTTTCCCTACAGTGGGGGCCATCTCATCCAATACAACCCTTTCTACCATTTGGGCTTGTTGGGGCAACAACATCAACTCCTTTCCCAAATTTTCTGCAACTTTTTCTTTAATGAAACTATGGTTCACAACCAAAGCCTATTCCCCTAAGTCCTTTGGTTGTACTTCAACAATAGTTTGTTGCATTCTCCTTTGTCAACTACTCTGTTGCCTCCTTTAAGGCTTCAATATCATTATCTTGGCCTTCCTTTGCCTTAACAATGCTCTCTGCTTCCTACAACTGTAATGAATCTGATTTCCTTTTCATGCCATTAATGAGTGATGTCGCTAGAGGTTGTATATATTCAACATCAACATCTTGAGTTGTTACTGGTACAACAACTTGATATGTTCCTTCGGTCATATGTGCTCTGTTTCATCTTGCTCCATGGTTACCTACATGATTATTTGTTCTTAGCTACTATGAGGGGGAGAAATAATGTTAGGCATTTTCTCTATCTCCATTTTTGTTTCATGAATGTAAGCAGAGAGGCTTGATTACTTTCTCAAACAAAAAATAATACCATGTGGGTCATATCTCCAACATATATCATGCACCAAACCAAATATAACATATATTTTTCAATAATGTCAATTTCAGTTTTATGTTTAGCAATGAGAGAAATAATAACATATGGAAAATTAAAGAGTTCCATTTTTTTTTAAAATCTTAGAAGCAAAATGAAATTTATTTACAATAATTCTCTATCATAACACCTCAAGGAAAAATATTAATGGGGTAATAAAGTTGGGCAGTCAGTAGGGTTCCTTGTCAAATCCATAAATCCTAATCATAGAGTAATTAGGGTAAAGGAACCAAATTCCAATCCTATCCTCTTGGGTTAACCTTAAAATTCTTTTGACTTAGTTACCAGAAAATCCACGGTAAAAACCATTTTCTGTCAACGTTTCAAATCCAAATAGGGATCCATCATCAGGACTTCTTGAAATTCTTCTTTGTTCTTCATATATTCTATCTAGGGTCTCCCCTATTAATATGACTCTCAAGTAAAAGGAGAAACGATTAATCAATTGAGTATAGCCATGCAGAATCTGACGAGGATATATAATGTCTATCCATTGGTAAACCTTCATTTCTACTTCATTTTTGTCTTTAATAGTATCTAATAATTTTGTGGACATTGAAAATGTGGGGTAACTGAACAATATCAAGTGTACCAAGTAAGTACAATATCGACAAGCTCTGAATGGACTTGCAGTACTAATATCGACAATGGTGGCTTTGGCTAGATATTTGGGAAAGGTAATGGATAATTTTTTAGGATTTACTATTATAAGATAAGCAACTAAAAGTATGGTATCATCCATTTTAGAATCATCAACAAGGCCAAAGACCACAAGAAGGAGGGAAGTTAGAGTTTGAAAGAAAGGTTTTAGTAAGTTGGTAGACACAGGAAGCTCTAATTTCTGGTTTTCGCTAGGGGTTTTAATAAAGCTTTGGAAGAATTGGAGTTTGTCTTCCTCTTCCCACGTTATAAACTCCTCATCAAACCATTTATCAGTAATGTCAACCCCAGACACGAATAAATGTAACATTCTAGCAAAAGAAACTTTAATAACTTCTAAGAAAAATTAGTTATCTACTTGGGAGGCTATAATTTTGGTCTCTAGGTTAAAGTGTTATGTCCCTATAATACTAGTCTATTCCCATTTTTGTTATGGTTAGTGTAGCCCCATATTTTTATTGTTGTGCCCATGTATCCCTCATGTTGTTGTTGTTGTTCCCCATAGAAGCTCACTATTTTTATTGTTGTACCCTTACATTATTATTGCTATGTAGGCTTTGATTATATTGTGACCCCTTAGACTCCTATATATACCAAGGAGGTCTTATCATTTGTATCATTCGAGAATTTTTCATTTATGTAATGTAAAGGAGGTTTCACCCTCGAAGAAGATAATTTTTAAGTCGTTGATCTATCTTTTCCTCTGTTTTATGAGTGGTTGCATAACATTTGGTATCAGTGCTTTGGGATTCTAGGGTTTTGCTTCTTCAAACAAGTCATCTTGGAATTTTCGCTATAATATTTTTATACGAGGCTTTATAAGATGAAATTGCAAACATGTGGAGATGAAATATTAGATAATTTCATATATGAATTCAAATCTTGGTTCACTATATTTTCAGAGATATTATCCAAGGAAGTTAGGGTTTTTGTTGGCTCTAGAATTCCATCTCAAACATGTGACTTAGGGAAAATTATCATAACTTTCTTTCTAAGCATCAAATTTAAATTTCATAAAAAGTGACTGAAATTTCACAGACTGTAGCTTTTCATGTATCATTTTCAGGGCCAAAGGTCTAAACAATAACACGTGACACTCCATACAAGTTCACCCTACCGAACCAATCTATAATCAGGTCATAGTGGGAGATTAGGCATAACCCTTTCTTCGAGAATCCAATATCAGTCTAAATTTTGGGGTTAGAAAGAAGAATTAGAAGGCTTCCATAGAGAAAATTTTTAGACCTCGAAGATCCAAATTTGTAGAGATAAAACAATTTCAATTTCGAGCTCCTAAAAAGAAAGAAAAATGTGTGTATTTTTTAAATTTTGCATAATTTTTGTTTGAAAAATCAGTTTGAAGTGATTTAAAGGGCATAGTGAAGCATAGATATCATTGTTTGATTCTAAAATTCCTTGAAAGAAAAAAATGGACAAACCTAGTAAGCAAATAGAAAGCTCTTCTATGATGCATGAAGAAGAGGAATAAATGCAACATGATATATCAAAATTACAAGATCAAGTGCAACAAATTTCACTCTCACAAAGAGTAACCAAAAATGAATTGGAAGCGATGATGAATGTTAACATGGAGGTTTTAGAGTAAAAAATGAAAAGGGACATGGAAGGCTTGAAGGATGGTTTAAGAACCAAAATAGAAGGTTTGACAAAGTTGCTACAATAAATTCTTCCTAATGGCAACAATGTACTTCATGAAACTCACGATGAGAAAAAAAAAAGGAATGTTAATCATGATCTGATAGACTTAAATATTGGGTTGAAGACAAACCACATTCCAAATATCGATATGAGGAAGTTTTATGGAAAGGTCCGTTAACATGGATACTGTAGATGGAGCAATGTTTCGATCTACATGATGTGAAACCCTCACAAAAGGTACATATTGCATCTTTATATTTAGAACCCAATCAGTTTGTATAGAATCGATGGATTTGTTCTCGTAAACCGCTTGTTATTTTCTCAATTTTTACGGAGGAAATGATAACACATTATGAGGATACAAAGAGAAACACCTTCTTTACCCAATTAATAAATCTCAAACAATAGGGTTAAATGGCACAACACATTAAGGATTTCCAAAAATTGAATATCAGGGTAATTGATATTCCAGAGGACCATAGGATTGATATCTTCCTAGGGAATTTAAAGGATAACATCCAACATGAGGTTCGCCTTTGAGAACTTGATTCATTGGAGAAGGCATTTAGGTTGGCAAGAAAAGTTGAAAGCAAAATTATGGCAACAAGGAATTCTACCACTAACTATAAAGACGGAAGCGTTGCTTCTCCTAGCCTTCCACAACCTACAAGGTTGAATCCACAACAATTGGAGGAAAAAAGAGAAAAAGGGCTTTGTTATAGTTGTGATAGAAAATACACTAAAGTTCATAATTGTCCAGGGAAGAAATTATTCTACATAGATTGTGAAGAGGAGGAATAAAAGGAACAAGAAACATCAAAAGAGGAGGATATACACCAGGAAGAACCCTAGAGAAAGAATAAATGAATCCAACCATATCTTGTAATGCATTGTAAAGAATTACCACTCTTTTGTGCTATACAACAACCCTCCCCATTTCAAAATTTTCATATAAAACTTTAATAAGAAATGGGCCCCACTTTAGAACTTAAATAAAATCAATAAAACTTCAAAAAAATCAATATTTGTAATAAGTCTTTTGCTTTTTAGGATAAGTTAAATAATAATCGCAATTTGCAAAATCCACGCAACACATAAAAATTCTTATGATAAGGTCCGATTTGATTTAAATTATAACAAGACCTTGTCATAAAACAAATATAAATGAAAGTGTCGCATTGCACACATCCTTTGTTTCAAAATTGGACTTAATATGTTCCATTGACATTCGCCAATGCAATAATGACATCGAAATGCGCATATCACTATTTATCAAGGAATCATATCAAGTGTTCATATAAATCCTTTGATGCGATAAGCCGATCACAATCGCGCATCGCTCAAATCATGAAATACATATCATAAGCCCCTTTGAAATAGTCCAATGCGATTTCATTATTGAAAAGCGCGCTTTTCGATAAAGGTGAAATGTGAGCCATTAAAAAGAATTGTAGGTTAAAGTTATAAATCAATTATAAAGAGAAAAATAGTTGATTTATCAATTCTAGAAGCCATCCCGCCTCCCCATGCCAGCTCATCATTAATCACAATTGCAAATATGCAAAGGAAACGTTTAAAGCATAGCGCTTGTACCTCTCGATCTGCAAAATGCAATTATCGCTAATTGCCGATCCGGAAGTCACGATATTCATTTTAAAAGGACTGTTATAAATTTGCAATGTGACATGTTATTACAGCATTAAAATGTCACGTTGGAAGTTACGAGAAATCATTAAAAGAGCAGTTATGGTTGAATCCTTCAAGGATTTCATCTGTGGTAGCTTAATATATTAAAATCTGTATCACCATTGCGCTTAACTACTATTTAGTCTTGTATGATGTGTATTAGCTTTGAACAAGTTTATCCTCTGTTACGTTCTTCTGTTTCATTTTGTAGAGTGAATCTGAAAACATTAGTCCAGTAAAAATGTCTAAGAGAGCTCGAAAAGCAAAGGCCCCCGTCGTGGCAAAAGATGAACCAACTTAGCCGGTACTGATAGCGGATACTACCTATGCAGGCCTTAGAAAGATTTCATGGGAGGGTATATATAATTTTCTCGAAGTTGCGGATCCAAGTGAAGTTGAAGAAGGAGGAGCAATGGTTGGTTGAACTAATAAATCAGAAAGTACTCTTAAGGATTTGGCCAGCTTCTTCCTCCACAGAACAACGGCCCACACCAAAGTATTACCCTACAATGACTTGGTTAGATGGGTGATTGAGAGTATCAACATAATAGACAGAGATTTCTTTACTGCTGATGGAAGGATGTTTGGTCATTCAGGGCAGAAGATATAAAAAAGATGTACCATTTGTTGGACCCCCATAAGCATTACAACAAGGCATTTTTAGAAGCTTTCTCCAAGGAGAATGATGAGGAGTTCGACCCTATCAAGTAGTGGATGCATTTCCCAAACAAACACAAGCATGAATCTTTGGATATGTACTCCGTAGACTCCTTAGCATCTCCTTATTGCTATGCTGGCACCATGATATGTAACTCTTTGGAGTCTCTGATTCAACTAGGTTTTCTATAGAAATGGTGCCCTTGATGGAAGCAACAACTGACTCTTATATCATGTAGAATGGCCAACAAAATCCTTGATTATAGAAGAAATAGGTTTGTTACTACTCGGATAATTCCCCCGTTATATATGAGTGCCTACATTATGGATACTATCTGTTTCAATTCTGATTACCCCATTTTAGGCTGGAAATGGACTCCATAAGACCCAACTCCCATTCATATCTATCATAAGTATTTGTGGAAGGACCATTATAGAAATCATCTCTATAGAATCTGCCATGGTTTTGTCTTGCCCATTCATTATGCTATATTCAACAAACCTACTCCTCGGTTGTCTGATGAAGCCAGTGTCGACCTAACATCAACTGGTAGTTGGTTTGGTGAAGAAAAGTTCACCGAAATCAGACTTTTTGGTAGCATTACAGATCCACATGTCCTCCCCTTATACATTCCTGATAAGCTATTGGCCAGAGAAATAGCTTATCAGATAACAGAAACGGGGATGTCCAGAAACCTTAAGGAGTCCAAAAAGCAAATGTGTCCTTCATTCCCCCTCCGATGTGGTACTTATACACTGCATGACTTCAAACATGCAGAGAAAGAAACAAAGAAAATAAAAATGTTAAAGTTGGCAGTCATTCCAAAGAGGCAGTATGATCCAAAAGTAGTGACCTACAACTTCACCTCTCATGTGAAACTTGCCAAGTTTGAACATGAGAAGGATGATTATGATGATTTATTCACTTCATCTGAGTTGTTTTCTCAGGTAAAACATCTAGCAAAAATCAGATTGGGAGTAGAGGGATTAGAGAGATTTATGAAGTTTAGAACACAGAGGTTGCAAACATTACCTCTGGACTTGTTAGATACTACCTCTATGGTGCAACATGAAGGCCACAGTGAAGAAGAGACTATGAGAAGACTCCTAAAAAGGAGAAGACTACTGAAAGTGAGAAGAGCCCTGAAAGGGAGAAAAGTCTCAAGGAAGAGCGAACAAATGAAGGAACCAGTGAGCTCCTTGATACTGATGTAAATATTGCTTCCAGCTTACTCAAGGAATGGGATCAGTTCAATCAAATGATCAAGAACCAGAATGACTCCAAAAATATCACTACACCAAAATCGCCCACAGCACAAGAACTTGGAGTTATTAATGTTCCAATTGAAGGGGCAATTGGCACACCCAATATTCAACAGGATATTGAGATAATTCCTGAAAATCCTACAGAGGAGATTGTACTGAAAATATAAGAAATACCACTTCTAGATGTATTCTATAGTCCAAAGCATAGGGTTGTGGCTAAAAAATAGAGGAAAAAGAGGAAAATTGATTAAAGACCTCTTTCAACTCCTCATGCTGAGATGATGAATGTGGTATGGAAAAAATCAGAAGCTAATCCTTCTGAGGATTTAACCAAATTATCTCAGTATGCAGGGGCTTATACAACTGCAACAATGGGCAAAGCCTCAGAAGTCGGTGAGCTAGTCAGGGAAAATGATCATAGGATCACTCAACTCGAAGAGAAATCAACGGAAGAACAGTAAAGGATTAGTCACCTTGAACAATGGCTAAAAGAATGAGCAACTGAAAGAACAGTTGAATCTGGAGAAACAGAAGATTGATCAGAAGGCTTTGCAGAAACAATAGAATTTGTCTCAAGAACTAAGCAGGCTTTAGATGGCAATTCAATAGGAAAAGAAGGCTAAAGAAGATCAAATTGCATAATTGCAATAATAGATAGAAAATTTCAATGGTTATCCACAGGTTAGTGAATTCAGGAAAGAAGCCTCAGAAGTAACCAAAGCCTTATCCATGCAGTTAAACATCATTTTCCGTAATATATCATTGGCTGACCCATTGGGCTATATCTCTGCATCGCTGATTGAAAAGGCAATTGAGACTAGACTAGAATTTGAAAAAGCAGATGAAAAGATAACAAAATTTCTCTCTTGGAAAAATTCAGAAGAAGGCATGGTTGCCAATTTGCCAAAAATACAAGAATCGCACAAGGAAATCTTGTCTTTGGAATGGGAGTCATAGTTAATAAAAGTCAAAAGAACGACTTCTAGAGCCAGGGCTACAATGAACGGTGTAATCGAATTAGTAAATGAAAGTTTATATATGGCTAATTTGATCTCCGATTTCTATCCAGGAAAACTTCCGAGAGCAAAAGCACTAGAAGATGAATGGAAGCAGGACCTGGTAAACAGAGAAAATTAAATTGAAGAGGTACAAAATTTGACATGGGATGCATTCTGGTTTTTCTTAGTCAAACCACATAGCCAACAGATGGCCATGAAATTCCTCTCCAACGCAGTTAACCTCATGATTCCTGAACTCTCCGATGCTACGTATACAACCCAACTACATTCAAGGATGAGTCACCCTCCCGAGATTCAACCAATGCTCTCAATTTGTCAGCTGCACGCGCAAGAGAAGAAATAGATTCAACGAATCAGTTCAATTGTTATCACACTGTTATTTTTATATCAAATCCCATATTTTCATATTAGCAGTTTTAACAGTTCATAACGATTATTATTGATAGTTTTTAATTTTTTATTTTTATTTTTATTTAAACCCTTTCATGTCTTTTAAGAAGGGGTCTTCAATTTGTATAAGATTTGACTTAAAAAGTTGCACTTCTGTGCTTCTAAATATTTTTTTTATCAATAGTGGTCAAGGTTCTACATTTTCGTGAAAGAAGATTTTTCGAGATCTGCATTTTTGTGTTTCCTGGAAGTTTTCTCAAATAAGAAAGTGGCATCAGAGTGTTATTCACATTAGAAGGATTCAAATACATGCGGTATTCCTATCACTATTTTTGTGTTATTTCCTTATGTGAAGAAGCATTTCTTTTAAAAGTTGTTATTGTTGATATATATGTATGCTTTATTCAAATAATTCTTTATCATATCATTTCTGAAGATTTAGAATTGTCACCTTTTGAAGATATATGTCAGCGATATATATATATATATTGTTATGAATGCGATATGATTTTATTATCACTTTGTTTAAATTTTTAAACAAAGTAATCTTTATATGAGTGCATCGTTCTAATGCTGAATAAGCCATCTATATGATTATTTGTCTATGATAAATAATTAGAAATCACATTGTTAACATGATATCCGGGTTATATAGTTATATTTGTATATTTTGAGTTATAAGTTGAAACATCTAACCATCTCCATTATACAAAACAATCATCCATTAAACCATTTGTTACGGGAAACTGGTCCCATAATATCCAGTCAGAGCCACCACACCAAACGGAAAAGGAGTTGCACTAAGGTCTGGACTGGGTGGTTATCCTTGATGTTGATGCAACGATTTTAGATGCATCAACATTTTTGGCGCTAGAAAGAGGGCATGAACTGTGAATGTCAAGCAAAAACAAATCAATAGCCTATTGTTGTGGAGATAAATCCCCTGCCACCTTGATAAGACGGTCCTTGATTCGAAAGGGGTGCTTAGCCACCACCATAACAAGTGGTACCCCAAGCAACACTTAACGGGACTGAGACCTCAACCGCAGGCTGAGATGGCAAGGATCCAATATAAAGATGATGCCCTACGAGGTCATAATAACGAATTGGACCTTGCGCGCCCGGATTTTGGACGGCTTGAAAATATTGATTGTATGCCTCCCCTGCTGGAATGGCACTAGAAGAAGGTGGGGCACTAAGTGTAGGATTGACAACTCCGAATGTAGGTACCGACTGGCCACTATTTACTTAACCACGGGACGGACCAGCAATAGTAGTTACAATCAAGGATGTCGTAATGGCACTAACAACAGGTGCTGAAGACGCTACACAAACAGTCAGAATAGTCAGGACTGAAGTGACAACTGTATTGTGAATTTGAGGAATAAAAGATCCTGTAGTGGGAGTGATGTTGTGATCCCACATGGTACCCGAGGAGGATTTCCTAGAACCCATAACATCCCTCAAAGCCCTATAGCGTAAGGGCAATGTGACACCGAGAGGGGTGACACTAAAGGGTGGGGTTATGGCTGAGATAGGATTTTCGACACTCGTCACAATGAGTGTTTCACTCGCGATGGGAGATGTGTCATCCATATCAGAGGAAGACATTGGGACCAAAACACCAGCAGGAGTAAAAAGGAGTATCCTCTTCGGAAGGCTCCCAAACAGAGTTCCAATGTAGATCGTCAAAATCGTCTTCTAGAGTGCGAGAGTTCAACAGTTGGACACTCAGAATAATAGGGAAAGTGCCACTACCAACCGGTGTCTCAGGAGTAGCAGAAGAAGGAGACCCTTGGTCACTAGGGACAGGAGACAGGATCAATGATTCCGCCAGGATGATTCGATTCAAAAAATCCTGGACAAACTAATGAGAAAAGACCCTACTCAAACTAACGCAAACAAGATCTAACAGGGTAAGTGTGAATGTGGACGAAATAAATTTTAAGACACAAGGACATAACTTGACCTTTTCATCTTTAGAGAGTCAAGAAAAGGACAAAAATATGACTCTAGTCGCCTTCGAATGTTTAGTGAGCTCGAAGTGACAAATGCTCAGGTGAGCCTTTTCTTTTAGGGAGTCCGAAAAGGATCAAAAAGTGACTACTCTGGAGAACTAGGCAAAAGGTTTACCAGACAATCCGTAAAATTGCATATACACCTTGGCAATCGTATGAAAACCAAGGACTTTCCATACGACAGTCAATCTTCCCGAATGTTGTGTTCGGTGCGTTACAGGTCGTAAGGCAGCAGACACGGCTTCCTATGGATAAAGGATGATAAGCTAGTGGGGTCTCTCCATATACTTGACGGTACGTGGGAGCACAAGTTCGTACTAGACCACTATTGAGTCACAAAAGGAGGAATCACCCAACCTTGAGTGGAAACAAAAGTGACTAGGTTTAATGATGCCGGAGCACGTCTCTAACCTAGACCTCTAAAAAGTGTGCGTTATGTTCCAATGCGTTGTTAGATTCATTCAGTTCATTTTAAAGTTGATCTTGTATTATGTTTCATTTTTCAGGCCTTACCGTATGTAATGTCTCAAAATTCCCTGGATGCAAACTATATGCCAAAATATGTCATGTCATTCGATGAATGCTAGTTACGAGAGGGTTTGAGAGCTTTCACACAAACAAAATGATCACAAAAAAACAAAGAACCTCTCTAATGCAGCTAATGGAAATTAACAAACTTTTCTCCAAGATCACTAATCACTAATCACAATGAAAAGCTCTAATTCTCATTAACTAATGCAAAGCAAAAGAGATTTTTTCTTTTATGTTGATGGCAAAATGCACTAAACAAACTTTGAGAAATGATAACAAACAAATTCCACTCAATACAAGCATGTTCAGATCCCTAAGTCACAAAGCAAACCTCCAAAGAACGAGAAAAGTTCCAAAGACACCAATGAGCCGTGTAATCTAGGCCCAAAGCAAAACAAAGCGGAATTCAAGTGAAAACGAAGCAAGTCACCCAAATAACGCAATAAAATGATTTACAACCACTAAACAAGTGCAAGGGAGTAATCAGAGAGTCGACTGGACCAATAGAAGACCAAAAACACCTGAGGAAGGCTCGACACACAAAGCCACTAGATGCCCTAGGGCTAGAAATGTGAAATCGATGGAAAAAGCAAACACCTAAAGGGTAAATATCAAAGCCAATCAAACAACAGTCCAACAGACTCAAGTAGTCGAAAAAAGGTACCCAGAACAAAAACCAAGCTCAGGAGGCTCAGAACCAAGCAAACTTCAAAATTTCCCAGGCCTGGCGCGACTGTTAGGCTGCAACTACCGCCTTTCAGGGATTGGTGCGGGTTGTCAATGAGCAGCAAGTGCCAATTGATGTGACTGTAACGCTATAAAAGCGCGCCAGTCAAGTTTGCTATGCAAAAATAAAAAACAAGCAAGCCAAAGCTAGGCCAATAGTAATCAGGTACACCAAGGGACGAGAAGCAGCACAAGAGCTCAACCTAGAAGGCTAACCAAGCAGAAAAAACCAAGAAACAACCAAGAAACAAGGCAAGTTCCAAGCCGTTCAGTTCGTAAACCAAACCAGAGATGGACTGAAGTGGCATTGATCTACTTCTCGAATGCATAGAAATAGTGTTTCAAAGGCTATCTGGCCATACTTCAGGCTCCGTCTAAAGTTTACAAATCAAACAACAAGACAAAGAGCTAACTCCCCAGTGGAGTCACCAAATTGTTGTGGAGGTAAATCCCCTCTGCAGACAGAGGCGATCCCTACTAACCCAGGTTGGGTCTAGCAACAATCAAACAACGCTATCACGCAAGTTCTTAATTGCAAATTAAAGACCACTGATGAGGGCCTACCTAGATTCCAATGCTAGTGCTTGTAGGAGAGTTGACACTCCCATTCCTTTGCTCCGACAGATCATGATCCCCACGATATTCGTGAATGGACACCTGCACATATAAAGAACGACACAAACACAAGCATAAAATCCAATAGATGGAACTATATATCAGTCAGAAAGGATATAACTCATCATTATTACAAAGAAAAATAAGAGTGGAGCCATAATAATAGTCGTCTATTATTGAAAACAAAGAAGAATACAACCATAGTTCTGACGCCAAATCCTCCTTTGGCTGGGTGATCAGCAGCACATGTCTTGCAAAGCTTGTTGGGTATGGGAACAAGCCTCTCTCTCCTTGGCTATTTGGACAAGAATATCCTTACTTTAGATTTAGCCTTATGGGAATGAAGAAGGCTTCTTGCAGCATAAACTTGACAATTCTCAATCTTTGGAACTCTGGAACCAGCTTGTCAAAGGCAAAAGGACAAGCTTTTATAGATAGAGGAGAAGGAGTTAGGATCATCCACAATATTCATGGGATTGGCTTTATCACTAAGAAGCTTCCATGAGAGGTGGCAAACCACTTCCCCTCTATGGAGATTCGAAGCCAAACCAAACCAAATCAAGATAGATTCAGTTCAGGAGTGGGTTAAGAAGAATCTTCGGCTATTGGTTTGTTAAAAACACTACCCATTTTGGTTGGCGCGAGTGCGACTCTGAGACAGAGCGCCAGCTGGTGCACCTTCTTTGGAGGGTTTCCCCCATTGGCGCGAGTGATGCGTAGTGAAACCTCGCTAATGGAAAAAGGGTTGTTTTTATGGGTTTTTGGCAGAAGATGTCTTTAGGGCAAATGAATTTCATACTCAGGGGAATACAATGCAAGTGTTTCCAGATCATGTCACTTCTCACAGGTCCTGGAATGAGTCCTCCAAGATTCGGGAGAGGGGTAATAGGGACGGTGACAAATTGCTGTGTAACACCTATTCTAAGAGTAAATCTCCCTCACCATCTCCTCCAACTTCTCCCTCGCATTCTAAATCTCCCATTTTCAAGTGAGAATTTGAAAAGACAACACCCACTGATGAAAACCTGAACATACTTGACAATTCTTCCCTTGAACCCCATGAAGTTCAGTTTTTAATTCATAAACTTCAAGGGTTTTCAATATCTCAAGAACAGTCTGAGTTATCCAAGGCAGCTAAAGGATCATGTAAGTTACCATCGGATAAAGTAGATGCTACTAATGTTGTTTTGATCGGAGATAGATCCAATTCTCATACTCATCCTTTTCTCTTGACCTATGAGATATATAATATAAATTTCCATAACTACCTAATAGATTCAGGGCCTTCATCAAACATAATGCCAACCTTGGTTTGCTCAAAATTAAACATTGAGCCCCAGAAATCTGCAGTCCATATTGTTCAGTTAGATTAGACTAATGTTCAAGTCTTAGGAGAGATTAATTCAGTCACCATTAGGTTATCAACTGATCCCAGAGTAGTTCAGAGAATTGATATATTGATTGCTGACATCCCAGAGTTTTATGGTTTAATTCTAAGCAAGAATTGGTCTAATAAAATCCATGGTTACATTTCTACTGATTGGTCTCACATGTGGCTTCCCTATAAAGGGAAACCAAATCAAATAAAAATCAATCGGGAGAAGCACATGACCCATACTATAACGGAGTTTGAGTAGGAAAACCAACATGTTTCTTTCAATAACAACATCCTTGGAAATTACTCAGCTGAATCATGCTTTGGTAATTTTAACGCTCAATCATCACTTTTCCCTGTTAATAGTTTCACCTCAAGGTGTGTTACTATTGCCAAGGAACTTGTAAATAAATATATAGATAAGCCTTTATTTTGGTCTTTATATTTTGATGGATCAAGATCCAATGACGGTGAAGGAGCAAGATGTATTTTAGTTAGTCTAGAAAGGGAAAAAAATATGTTATCATGCAGACTAGAATTTGAGTGTGCCAATAACACTGCAGAATATGAGGCATTGATTCAAGGGCTCTCTAAAGAAATAGGTCTGAAGATTCAATATCTGAAAGTATTTGGTGATTCTAATATTGTCATCATACAGGTAAGGAATACTATCCATTGCCTTTCAGGACATCTCAAACATTATCAATCCCTTGTTCAAGGCCTCATAACTCATTTTATAGCATTGGACATTTCTTCTATTCCTAGATCTTAGAATGCAATAGCTGATTTATTGGCTAATGTTGCTTCTAAGCTCCTTCCATCCGAGGATTATAGTCCCCATAAGTTTTCAATTCAATTAATTTTCCGACCATCTTTTCCAAACAATGTCACCAATTGGCGGGTATTTAATCATGATGAAGGCATTTTAAATTTCTTAACTTCTGAAAAATCTTATGATTACCAAATTATTGATGAAAATGATCATGATCTTCAAATAAAACAAAGTCCGAATGAGAATTCTATCCCTAAATTAGTAGTCAAGCTTGAAGATCTCTATGATATCAAGGATAGGTTCAAAAAGGTCACTAATTCAAAACTTCAAAATTCTACTTTAAGCTTTGAATTAGTAAATCTTGGCTTTGAGGCCAAGCCACAAAATGTCAATTTGGGACTTGGACTCACTTCAGAAGAAAGATTTGCTTTTATCAAATTATTAAACAAATACAAAAATGTTTTTGCTTGGAATTATGAAGATGTGATAACATATGATACTTCTATCATTCAACACACAATTCCAATGATTCCTGAGGAGAAACCTGTACAACAAAAATTGAGGGAAATTCACCCAAATCTGGAGAGTCAAATCAAAGTAGAGTTGAATAAACTCTTGAAAGCTAAGATAATTTTCCTGGTCAGACATTCTAAAAGGGTTTCAAGCTTGATACTTGTAAGAAAAAAGAATGGTGATATTAGGATTTGCATAGATTTTAGAAATCTTAATAAGGATTGCCAAAAGGATAATTTCCCATTACCAACAATGGAACAGATACTTCAATCAATAGCTAGTTCAGAGTTAATGTCTTTTCTGGATGGTTTTTCAAGGTACAATCAAATACTAGTACACCCAGGTGATAGACTAAAAACTACATTCAGAACAAGATGGGGAACATATGTTTATTAGAAAATTCCTTTTGGTTTGATTAATGTTGGAGCTACTTTCCAACGAGCAATGGATATAACCTTCAAAGGTTTGATTAACAGGTCAGTTATTGTTTACTTAGATGACACAATTGTCTTTTCTAAGAAAAGGGCCAATCGTTTACATGATTTGAAATAGATCTTTGAGCGATGTAAAAGGTATGGGATTTCTCTAAATCCCAAGAAATCATTCTTTGCTCTTAATGAAGGCAAACTCTTAGGATTTATTGTATCCAAAGATGGCATATATATTGATCCTGACAGGATTAAAGAAATTTTTGACATTCCTTTGCCGCATAACAAGAAGTCAATGCAATCATTTTTGGGACAGATAAATTTTGTAAAAAGATTTGTTCCTGATTTTTCTCATATAGTCTTGCCTTTGCAAAATATGATTAAGAAAAATTCAGTTTTCAAATGGGGACATAATGAAAAAGAAGCTTTTGAAATGATCAAACAAGTAATCATTAATGCTTTTGCATTGAATACTTCGAATTTTTCTAGTCATTTTATTTTGTACACTTTAGCCACTAAAACATCTTATGCTGTTGTTTTAACACAAATCAATGATCAACAAGTTGAAGCACCCATATCCTTCTTCAGTTCTAATTTACAAGGTGTTGAACTTAACTATTCCGAAGTAGAAAAGCAAGCTTTTGCTTGTGTTTAAATCTATCAAATACTTTAGGCCATTCCTCCTAAAGACACACATGAAAGTAATTGTCCCAATCTCTGTAGTGAGGCCATTGCTAGTTGAAAGAGAAGTAGGAGAAAAGAGAGCTAACTGGGTAACATATTTACAAGAGTATAATATTGATATTAAACTAGCGAAAATTGTGAAAGGACAAGGTTTTTATAGGTTATTAGCAGGAGCTTCTAGTATTCCAGAACATGAAGATTCAGATAATACTCTTCAAGTGAACGAGATAAGTATCATGAATTCTGAATCTTAGTATGTCGATCTAATCTTTTATTTGAAAAATGGATATGCTCCTCTTGATTTCAGTTACAAAAACAAACACGCCTTAAGATTAAAATCAAAACACTTCGAAATCATTGATGATGTGTTATTTAGAAAAAATTATGATTCAATTTTACTAAGATGCCATGAAAAAACTGAAGCACAAAATGTTTTGCAGGAATTACATGATGGTTCAGCAGGTGGACATTTTGGAGGTGGTACTACAGCTCACAAGATAATACATGCTGTATATTATTGGCTCACTTTGTTTAAAGATTCCCATGACTATGCAAAGAAATGCAAGATATGCCAAACCGCTAGTGGAAGACAAAGGAAACCAACCTTTCCTTTACAACCACTAAACACTGAGCAACCATTTGAACAATGGGGGCTTTATATCATAGGAGAGATTGTTCCACATTCTTCCAAGCAACACATGTACATCCTTACAACCATGGATTACTTCACAAAGTGGGTAGAAGCAATTCCTTTGAAGGTAGCCAATTCTGATGCAATCAATACTTCATTGATTAGTTCATCATTACTAGGTTTGGTGTACCTAATGCCTTTATTTTTGACAATGCATCTTATATTCCCGGAAGTACTATACTTGAATTTTCTCTTAAGAGAGGTTTTAAATTAGAGTATTCTGCAAACTAGTACCCTCAAGGTAATGGTTTGGTGGAATCAACTAATAAGAATCTCATTAATATTATTAAAAGAACTGTTGATCAGAATCAAAAGAATTGGCATAAATCTTTGATATTTGCATTATGGGTAGGCTACATAACTCAGAAGGCCTCAATAGGTACTTCTCCATTCAACTTAGTGTATGGGAAAGAAGCTATAATACCAACAAAATTAGCACTCCCATCTCTAGCCCTAGTACAATTTATTGAAGAAAATCCTTCTTCCTTTATTCAATTAAGATTTGATCAAATCCTCAAATTAGAGGAAGAAAGAGAAAAGGCCAAAATCACTCATGCTAAACATCAACAAGTCATTAAATATTCTTTTGATGCAAGTTCTACCAGCCCAAAATTTTTACAAATTGGTGATCTTGTTTTGAAATGGGACAAAGCACATGAAGACAAAGGTAAACATACCAAATTTCAAAATATATGGCTTGGACCATTTCAAATCATTAAGAAGATAGGCTCATCAACGTTCATATTGCAAGATTTATCAGGAAAGAGAGATTTTCTTCCTGTTAATGGGATTATCTTAAAGAAATTCTTTACTTAAGGAGGTAACCCCTTCTTATCTGTAAATATTCGTTATGCAAGTTTGTTTATTTTATTTTTTATTTTTAGATAATAATGTTGTAAATATTCTTCCATTGACCTTTTACTATTGGAAAGCTCTTTAAGAAAATATTTTAAATACTTTATTTCAATAGATGGAAACCTTTAAGGAAAAGATTACAATTTTACAAAGATAGATAAAATATGAAACTCTGAGAGCCTCTTTTAAATTTGTAAAATCTTCACAAACCTTGAAAATGCTGTAAATCATTCGAAGTTTAAAAAAGCTAAGAGAGGTTATTTGTAGAAAGTAAAGACTTTTCCAAACTTAGTATCTACAACTCTAAAATTGTCATTCATAAACTCTTAAGGAGAAAGTAATTCACCCCATCCACTAAGTCTATGATTTTTGAGAGTGTAATTCTAAAATATGTTTGATATAAAAGATAAGGGGTCTCATCATGAGCATACTTACCATGATCATAGGGAACTAATTAAATTGATATTACCAATACTGCATATCAAAACAGGGTAATGGCTTATAATCATAAGACAAGGGGTCTCATCACAAGCCAACTTGTTCAGTTCAATTACAACTAGTGAATGGCATTTTCATCAACTGACTCCCAAACCAGGACAATGGCTTTTTATCATAAAAAATTGCAAGAATTAAAGAATAAAAGAATATATGTTAACATATATTTTTGAATTTATCTTTCAAAAGTTATACTCTTAGATTGATGGGATAATGAATGATTTATGGTCAATAGGTAACCCTGTCAAGACTATAAATGTTTGCTAGCAGCAAAGGCACTACCTATGACAAAAGAGTAAACTTAAAAGCTAAGTTGGAGAAGCCCCCTACTTTATCTATATCAACCAATCAAAGCTTGAAGAAACCCAAAATGTTTTTATTTTTAAAGGATTGGAAAATAAATTACAAAAAATTGTTACTATATTCAGAGTTAATTTTTATTTAACTATTCTTAGATGGTTTTCTTTATCCTCAATGGTTTCCAAACTAAGAAAATTATAGATATTGCATTATTTTCTCAGAGATAACTATTTCTCCTAGTGAATTGCCAATTTTTGTGCTATACAACAACCCTCCCCATTTCAATTTTTTCATATAAAACTTTAATAAGAAATGGGTCCCCTTTTAGAACTTAAATAAAATTTATAAAAATTCTAAAAAATAAATATTTGTAATAAGTCTTTTGCTTTTTAGGATAAGTTAAATAATAATCGCAATTTGCAAAATCCGCACAACACATGAAAATCCTTATGATAAGGTCTGATCTAATTTAAATTATAACAAGACCTTGTCATAAAACAAATATAAATGAAAGTGTCGCATCACACACATCCTTTGTTTCAAAATTGGACTTAATATGTTCCATTGACATTCGCCGATGTGATAACACCATCGGAAAGCGCATATCACTAATTATCAAGGAATCATATCAAGTGTTCATATAAATCCTCTGATGCGATAAGCCTATTGCAATTGCACATTGCTCACATCATGAAATACATATCATAAGCCGCTTTGAAATAGTCCGATGCGATTTCATTATTGAAAAGTGTGCTTTTCGATAAAGGTGAAATGTGAGCCATTACGAAGAATTGTGAGTTAAAGTTATAAATCAATTATAAAGAGAAAAACAAATGATTTATCAATTTTAAAAGGCATCCCGCCTCCCCATGCTAGCTCATCATTAATCGCAATCACAAATATGAAAAGGAAATGGTTAAAGCATAAAGCTTATACCTCCTGATCTACGATATGCGATTATCGCTAATCTCCGATTAGGAAGTCAAAATATTCATTTTAAAAGGACCGTTATAAATTTTCGATGCGACATGTTATTATGACATTAAAGTGTCATGTTGGAAGTTACGAGAAATCATTAAAAGAGCAATTATGGTTGAATCCTTCACGGATTTCATCCGTAGTAGCTTAATATATTAAAATTTGTATCACCCATTGCACTGAACTGCTGTTTAGTCTTGTATTTTGTGTATTAGCTTTGAACAAGCTTATCCTCTATTACATTTTCTGTTTCATTTTGCAGAGTGAATCCAAAAACATCAATCCAGTAAAAATTTCTAAGAGAGCTCGAAAAGCAAAGGCCCCCATCATGGCAAAAGATGAACCAGCTAAGATGGTATTGATAGCTAATACTACCTGTCCAACTTCGACAAGACTTCATGGGAGGGTATATATAATTTACTCGAAGCCAAGGATCCAAGTGAAGTTGAAGAAGAAGGAGCAACGGTTGGTTCAACTGATAAATCAGAAAGTACTCTTAAGGATTTGGCCAGCTCCTTCCTCCACAGAATAGCGGCCCGCACCAAAATATTACCCTATAATGACTTGGTTAGATGGGTCATTGAGAGTATCAACATAACAGATAGAGATTTCTTTACTGCTGATGGAAGGATATTTGGTTCATTCAGGGTGGAAGATATAAAAAAGATGTACCATTTGTCAAGATGTACCATTTGTCGGACCCCCAGAAGCATTACAACAAGGCATTTTTAGAAGCTTTCACTAAGGAGAACGATGTGGAGTCAGATCCTATCAAGCAGTGGATGCATTTCCCAAACAAACATAAGCATGAATCTTTGGGTATGTACTCCATAGACTCCTTATCATCTCCTTATTGCTATGATGGTGCCATGATATGTAGACTCTTTGGAGTCTCTGATTCAACTAGGTTTTCTATAGAAATGGTGCCCTTGATATAATTAACTCTTATATCATGGATTGGGAAACCATTTTATCTGATAAAATGGTCAACCAAATCCTTGATTATAGAAGAAACAAGGTTGTTACTACCTGGATAATTCCCCTATTCTATATGAGTGCCTACATTATGAATACCATCTACTTCAATTCTGATTACCCCATTTGAGGCTGGAAATGGACTCCACAAGACCCAACTTCCATTCATATCTATCATAAGTATTTGTGGAAGGCCCATTATAGAAATCATCTTTATAGAATCTGCCATGGTTTTGTCTTGCCTTTTCATTATGCTATATTCAACAAACCTTCTCCTCGGTTGTCCGATGAAGCCAGTGCTGACCTAACATCAATTGGTAGTTGGTTCAGTGAAGAAAAGTTCACCTACATCAGAATTTTTGGTAGCACTACAAATCCACATGTCCTCCCCTTATACATTCCTAATAAGCTATTGGCCAAAGAAATAGCTTATCAGATAACAGAAACAAGGATTTCTAGACCTTAAGGAGTCCAAAAAGCAAATGTGGCCTTCATTCCCCCTTCGATGTGGTACTTACACACTACATGACTTCAAACATGTAGAGAAAGAAACAGAGAAAATAAAAATGTTAAAGCTAGCAGTCATTCCAAAAAGGCAGTATGATCCAAAAGCAGTGGCCTACAACTACACCTCCCATGTGAAACTTGCCAAGTTTGAACATGAGAAGGATGATTATGATGATTTGTTCACTTCAGTTGAGTTGTTTTCTCAAGTAAAACATCTAGCAAAAATCAGATTGGGAGTATAGGGATTAGTAGAGATTTATGAAGTTCAGAACACAGAGGTTGCAAACATTACCTTTGGACTTGTTAGATACTACCTCTATGGTGCAACATGAAGGCCACAGTGAAGAAAAGACTACTGAGAAGACTCCTAAAAAGGAGAAAACTCCTGAAAGGGAGAAGAGCCCTGAAAGGGAGAAAAGTATCGAGGAGGAGTGAACAAATGAAGGAACCAATGAGCTCCTTGATACCAATGTAAATATTGATTCCAGCTTACTCAAGGAATGGGACCAGTTTGATCAAATGATTAAGAACCAGAATGACTCCCAAAATCTCACTACACCAAAATCGCCCATAACACAAAAGCCTGGAGTTATTAATGTTCCAATTGAAGGGGCAAACGACACACCCGACATTCAGTAGGATATTGAGATAATTCTTGAAAATCATACAGAGGGAGATTGTATTGAAAATAGAAGAAATACCACCCCTATATGTATTCTATAGTCCAAAGCATAGGGTTGTGGTTAAAAGACAGAGAAAAAAGAGGAAAATTGATCAAGGACCTCTTTCAACTCCTCATGCCGAAATGATGAATGTGGTATGGAAAATGTTAGAAGTTAATCCTTCTGAGGATTTAACCAAATTATCTTAGTATGCAGGGGCTTATACAGTTGCAACAATGGAAAAATCCTCAGAAGTCAGCCAACTAATAAGGGAAAAGGATCAGAGGATCACTCAACTCGAAGAGTAATCGATGGAAGAACAACAAAGGATTAGTCACCTTGAACAACAACTAGAAGAGCAGAGACAACAAAACGATCAACTGAAAGAACAATTGAATCTAGAGAAATAAAATATTGATCAAAAGGCTCTCCAAAAACAACAGAAGTTGTCTCAAGAACTAAGTAGGCTTCAGATGGCAATTCAACAGGAAAAGAAGGCTAAAGAAGATCAAATTGCAAAACTGCAATTACATATAGAAAAGTTCAATGGTTATCCACAGGTTAGTGAATTCAGGAAAGAAGCCTTGGAAGTAACCAAAGCCTTATCCCTGCAGTTAAACATCATTTGCCATAATATATCATTGGTTGACCCATTGTGCAATATATTTGCATCACTGATTGAAATGGCAGTTGTCATTAGACTGGAATTTGAAAAAGCAGATGAAAATATAACAAATTTTCTCTCTTGGCAAAATTCAAAAGAAGGCATGGCTGCCAATTTGCCAAAAATACAAGAATTGCACAAGGAAATCTTGTTTTCAGAATGGGAGTCATAGTTAATAAAAGCCGAAAAGCGACTTCTAGAGCCAGGGCTACAATGGACAGTGTAATCGAATTAGTAAATGATACTTTATATATGGCTAATTTGATCTCCGATTGCTATATAGGAAAAATCCCAAGAAAAAAGCACTAGAAGATCAATGGAAACAGGACCTGGCAAGCAGAGAAAAACAAATTGAAGAGGTGCAAAATTTGACATGGGATGCATTCTGGTTTTTCTTAGTCAAACCACATAGCCAACAAATGGCCATGAAATACCTCTCCGACGCAGTCAACCTCATGATTCTCGAACTCTTCGATGCTACATATACAACCCAACTACATTCAAAGATGAGTCACCCTCCAAAGATTCAACCAATGCTCTCAATTTGTTAGTTGCAGGTGCAAGAGAAGAAATAGCTTCAACGAATTAGTTCAATTGCTATCGCACTATTATTTTTATATCAAATACCAGATTTTCATATTAGCAGTTTTAACAGTGCATAGCGATTATTATTGATAATTTGTTTTTATTTGGATTATTTAAACCCTTTCATGTCTTTTAAGAAGGGGTCCTCAATTTGTATAAGAATTGACTTAAGAAGTTGCTCTTTTGTACTTCTAAATATTTTTTTATCAATAGTGGATCAAGGTTCTACATTTTTGTGAAAAACGCTTTTTCAAGATCTGCATTTCTGTGTTTCCTGGAAGTTTTCTCAAATAAGAAAGTGGAATCGATGTGTTATTCACATCGGAAGGATTCAAATGCATGCGGTATTCCTATTACTATTTTGTATTATTTCCTTATGTGAAGAAGCATTTCTTTTAAAAGTTGCTATTGTTGATATATATGTATGTTTTATTCAAATAATTCTTTATCATATAATTTCTGAAGATTTAGAATTGTCACCTTTTGAAGATATATGTCAGCGATATATATATTGTTATGAATGTTATATGCTTTTATTATCACTTTGTTTAACTTTTTAAATGAAGTAATATTTATATAAGTGCATCTTTCTAGTGATGAATAAGCCATCTATATGATTATTTGTCTATTAGAAATAATCAGAAATCGCATTGTTAATAGGATACTCGGGTTATATAGTTATATTTGTATATTTTGAGTTCTAAGTTGAAATATCTATCCATCTCAATTATACAAAACAATCATCCATTAAACCATTTGTTAAGGGAAACTAGTCCCATAATATCTAGTTGGAGCCACCACACCAAACGGAAAAGGAGCTGCACTAAGGTCCGGACTGGGTGGTTACCCTTGATGTTGATGCAACAATTTTAGAGGCATCAACGCACTCTTCAAACTCTCAAGATAGAAGGATATATCAAGAAGAAAACGGTAATAGTGCTGATTGATTCGGGTAGTACCTGTTCACACCTAATCTTTTGGATTAGGTAAATCCATGTAAATATTATAAATAGAAAATAAGGAGAATTAGAAGATGAAGAGACATTGGGAGATGAAACTCAAGAGTCTCTCTCCATGTATATATTTATGATCCATATTAATTCAATAACACAATTCGATTTGAGGAGTTACCTCTTGGCCTGACATGGTATCAGAGCCAACTCCCATATTAGCTTTTTGTGTTGTAACTCCTTCCATTGTCCTCATTTCTTTCTTTGCAATTATTCTCTATTCCTCTGTCCCTCAGACTGAATTTAGAGCCTTGGAGCTACATTGATGGTATCATGAGTATATTTGAAGGCTACGCTGGAGGATGCAATTCTTGAAACTGTGCTGAGAACCATGGTGAACACTGCCTCAAGTGAATGTTGTGATAAGAGCATGACTGTGTTTGATTAAATGTTGCAGTGAGTTTTTTTATGGCCAATCACTACAAAATTAGTTGGAAGTCATTGAATTGGTAGTCCATTTGTATTGAATTGGTATTCCGAGACTGGTATATGTGATGAAGTTTTTTTATGGCATATAAAAATCGTTGAATTCCATTTATTGAAAAGCGTTGGTCATGCTGCATTCTATGCATTTAAACAATGATGCCTTTGTAATCTACGTTAATTAAACATTGGTCATTAAATTTTGGTTGAACTTTGCCTTTACATTCAAAATCATGAATCGTGCTACATTGAACTATTTATGGAATCTGTGTTGCTCATGGTTAGTGTATACCATGCATATCTGCATTGAATTGTGTGTAACCCCTGCAAACTATGCCATGTGCATTGAGTTTTTTTTGTGTAGTGAAATTATTTAAGGCTATGGCCATATGGTATTTTTAATGGTGAAAAATAATGCATATGAAAGGTTACCATGCATGTGGTGTGTGTGTTTTTTTATATAAAGTGTATATGAAGTGAAGTTTAGTTTATATATGCATTGATTTTTTCAAAGGAGGCCTTATGATTATATTATGAGCGATTAGCATACGAAGTTCGTATGAAGCTAACCATTTATGAAGGAATATTTGGTACACATGCAATATAAAAGTGGGTTATATGGTATAATGATTATATATTATACATAATTCTTGTTATGTTAAAGCCATACATTATACCATTATGAGGTATGTTGTAAATATTTTATGGAGATGTTTAATATATGGTGTGCATCTTAGTGAGGGTTGGATCATATATTTTTATCTGTGAGTTGAGACTTTTTTGGTACATAAGCGGTATTTCTTAATATCTATAGTGGGAGTAGTTCTCATTGGCAAAGATAACTATCTTGAGGAGTCCTGGAAGATAAAACACACTCTCATTTTCAATGATGTTTGGAAAGGGGTTTATGAAGGAGAAGGAGACAATGCACATGAAAAGCCCAATTTAGATAAGGAGTTTTCCATTTGGGAAAACAATAATAGCAAGGCCTATGCCCTTATTGCAGCATCAGTAAATGAAGAGATGAGTCACCATATTTCTCCATTTTCAAATGCCTTTGAAGATTTAAAGAAGTTGAAGGAATTTTATGACTCACACTCTAAACTTGAAGTTGTTCAGTTTTGAATTGAAAAATGATGACCCTTTTACCTTAGCATCAGAAGTAAAATCCATTATGCATGATATAAAATCCAATAGTGTTGAGATAGATATTCCTCTCATATCTTATGTTAAGGCACTATATCCCACCTATTCACATTATCTTGAGTCATTGAAAGCAAGTGATGACTTTAAGGAGATTACCTTTGATTCCCTTGAGAAGAAGTTTGCTGAGAGAGAGAAGGATTTTAGGAACAAGACAAATCCTCAATCTAATAAAGAAGTTTTATGCCTTGCAAAAAAGGAGAAGAATCATGCACACTATTCTTCTAGAGGAAGAGGAAGGAGAAATTTTAGAGGCAGGGGGCAGATAGTTCCAAGGAGAAAAATTTGATCTTCACTGCATACGATGCAATAGAGATGGACATGATTCTTCCACTTGTAAGTTTTTTTGGGACTCAATTGAGCAGGAAATAAATGAAGGGAAAGGTAAAACAACTGACAAAGGGAAATGTAAAGCACCCGGGTCCACTCATTATGTTGTGTCACATTGCAACATTGGAGTACTTAAAGACTTATTCAATGCTTCACTTGCTTCATGAAAGTATGATTCATTTCTTGATTCAGGAGAAACTTTCCACCTAAATTTCAAGAGAGATTTATTTGAAGAATTCACTCACAATGTTGATGGAGCAGTATACTTTGTAGACAAGTCGAAACTCAAGCCATCAGGGCTTGGCACCATTAGGCTCAAACTGTCTGGTCTTGCGTAATTTCTTCTACATGATGTTCCATAGCTCTCGAAGTTGAGGAGAAACTTATTGCATTTGATCCAAATATGCCAGCAAGGACACTCCATTCATATATTTGATGGCAAATTCAAGGTCAGTAAAGAATCATATCAGTCACTTGTCATGACGGAGATAAAAAAATAAAGACTTCTGAAGCTGTAAGGAATCTATGCTCATGCACATAACTTCTCATATAGTTCTCACTATGATGAAGGTACATTTCCATCAAGTCTTTTATGGAATGCTAGATTTGGACACTTGAACTATGACAACCTTTGTTTGTTAAAGAAAAATAGTGTTACTGGTTTGCCTACAATTCCTAGGAAACTGAAGAAATGTGATGTTTGTATTCTAGGAAAGCACAACAAACAGTCTTTGCATGATTCTCATTCCAGAGAACATAGAAAACTTGAACTCATTCATTCTAATTTATGTGACCCAATTCTTGTTCCTTCTATAAATGATAATAAATATATGATGACATTTATTGATGACTACACTAGAATGAGTTGGGTTTATTTATTGAAGAACAAATATGATGCTTTTGAAACATTCAAGAACATTCATTCATGGATTGAAAATGATGCACAATCTCATATTGGATCTATTCACATTGATAATGGAAAATAATACACTTCAAATGAATTTGAAAACTATCTTCGCCAGCATGGATCAAACATCAAACAATCATGCCTTATAATCCCCAACAGATAGGAGTAGATGAAAGAATGAATAGGACAATTTTAAATATGGTACGTTCCATGATGTTTTTCAAGAATGTTAAACTGATGTTTTGGGCTGATGTAGTTCTATGTGTTGTGTATATAAAGAATAGGTTTTCATCTAATTCTATAAAAAACAAGACTCCCTATGAAATGTGGTATGGCCATATTATTTCGGTGAGGCATCTCAAGGTATTTAGTTCCACCTGTTATGCCTTGATACCTAAGGAACAAAGAAACAAAATTGGTTCAAGGAGTTGCAAATGTATCTTCTTGGGGTACTCAAATACCTCCAAAGCATACCATCTTTATGACGAAGTAAATAAGAAGTTTATAATATCTAGAGATGTGATCTTTCTTGAATCTTCCAAGGCTGACAATGTTGTTGAGAAATAGGTTGATCACTTGGATAGATTCAAACATGCAAAGTATTTTCAAGAATTTGATAATAATATTCCACATCTTGAAGGGGGGATTCCTATACTAGATCAATATGTGGAATCTTCTTCTGAAGCGCTCTCTCCCCGACATGAAGCTCCAACCACTAATGAAACTTTGAGTGATGTGATTGACAAAATTGGGAGACTAAATATTGATTCAACCCCATCTCAGTCAATTGAGTAGCCTAGGCCATCTCAGAAAGGTCCTCCAAAATGGCTGACAAAGACACTTGAAAGTGTTCATCCTGATGATGTTGGAATGACATGAACAAGAAGCTCAACCAAACAAAGTGGAGGTGATGTAGAAGATTTTGATTCACCTGTTGATATGGATGGTTCTTATAATTGTGAACTGAATTTGTCTACATATTTTGAACCAACTTCCTTTAAAGAAGCCACTTCTCATGATGAATGGAAAGAAGTAATGCAGAAAGAATATGTTGCCTTGATAAAGAATGGCACCTGGAAGCTGGTTGATCCTCCATTGTGAACCAAACCAATAGGTTGCAAGTGGGTCTTCAAGAACAAGTATAAATAAGATATCTCACTTGACAAGCACAAAGCCAAGCTTGTAGCAAAATGCTTTGCATAGAAGGAAGGGGTTGACTATGAGGAGAAATTTTCTCCCACAACAAAATGGGCTATCATCTGGACACTCTTTGCATTGGTAGCACAAAAACGTTGGAAATTCCATTAAATGGATGTAAAAACTGCTTTCTTGAATGGAGATATGAAAGAGAATGTTTTTATGTCCCAACCAAAAGGATTTATTGTGAAGGGTTAGGAACATAAAGTATGCAAGCTTGTAAAATCCTTGTATGGGTTCAACCAAGCACCGCGAGCCTAGTATGAGAAGTTAACTGAGCATCTTCTAAAACTCAACTTCAAACATTATGATCTTGATGATGAAAAATTATTTTTCAAGAAATTTGGCAAAAACATTGTATATATTGTGGTGTATGTAGATGATCTTCTGATGACAAGGAACTATGAGAGCTACATTGCATCCATAAATAAGGAATTAAGGAAAGGTTTTGAAATCATATATTTGGGCTATGTTCACTACTATATTGGTATTGAAGTAACTCAACATACAAAGTTTATATTCCTCTCTCAGAAGAAGTACATTGGAGATGTTGAACATGTTTGGCATGACTGAGTTAAATGCTTTGACTACTCTAATGAAACATAACTTAAAGTTAACATCCACTGAAGGAAACAAATTTGGGGATGCAATGAATTATAAACAATTCGTAGGAAGTCTTAAATACCCAATTACTACCAGACTAGATGTTTCATTTGCTGTTGGAATCCTCTCCAGGTTTATGCAAAAGCCTTGTGAGGGTCACTGGTTTTCTGCAAAAAGCGTTCTAAAGTACTTGAAGGGAACTCACGACTTTGGATGTAAGTTGACACAGGTAGGCGACTTCAACTTGATTGGATACTTTGATTCAAACTTCAATGGAGATAAAGAAACTGGGGTATCTACTTCAGGTTATGTTATGAGTCTTGGATCAGGAGCTGTCTCCTGGAGGTCAAGCAAATAATCAGTTCTAGAAAGATCCACAAGTGAGGTAGCATATGTGGCAATAACTGAAGCAACAAAGGAAATTGTGTGGCTTAGGAAAATTCTAGAAGATTTGCAGGAGAAACAAGTGCATTCAACTCTCATGACTGACAACACTTCTACAATAAAGTTGGCCAAGAACCCAAATTTCCATGATCTAATGAAGAACATAAATGTAAAATACCATATAGTTTGACATCATGTTGAGGCCAAAACAATCCACCTATATCATTGTTCCACAAATGAGCAGATTGCAGACATCTTCAGCAAAGCACTTGGAAGAGAAAAGTTTGGAATATTCATAATGATGCTTGGGCTCACCAACATCCCTTCATATTAAGGGGGGAATGTTGACACCTAATATTTGGGATTGGGTAAATCCATGTAAATAGAAAATAAGGAGAGCTATAAGATGAAGAGACACTGGGAGATGAAACCCAAGAGTCTCTCTCTCCATGTATATTTTTATGATCCATCTTAATGCAATAACATAATTTGATTTTAGGAGTTACCTCTTGGCCTGACAGTGCCCATAATTTTATTCATTGTAAGATAGCCAAGGAATTAAATTTCTTCCGATATCTAGCACCAGAGTGTCAAGTGATTGTTGCAAATGGAGGAACTATAAATTGATATGGAAAGTGCCATACTATCAAGTTAACCATGGGGGAATACATATTGAATAGTCAAATTCTTTCCATACCAGTGGGTGGTGTTGATGTTGTACTAGAAGTCCAATGGTTATAATATTTGGGGACGATAACTTTTAATTTTCAAGAGCTTTTCTTGATTTTTTTTAGAAGGAAAGGAAATTGAATTAAGGGGTATAGTAGGGAAGCCATGAAAGATAATCAACTCTAATGGCATGAAAAATCTTCTAAAGAAATAACAATGGGGCATAATTGCACAATTATTCTCACTATATGTTCAAACACCAAAATCATCTATTTCTCTAGATCTCCAAAAATTCTTGGACAACCATTCCAAGGTATTTGAGACTCCCAAAAGCCTCCCACCTATTCGTTATCATGATCATGCTATTCATTTGATTCCAAGAAGTGTTACTGCAAACATCAAACCTTATAGATATCCCTATGCCCAATAGAGTTAAATTAAACGAATGGTTGCAGAAATGTTATAGGTTGGTACAATTCAACCTTCTCAAATTTCTTTCTTTGCCCCAGTAGTATTGGTGGACAAGAAGGATGGATCATGGTGTAAATGTCCAAATTATAGGGAGCTCAACAAGCTCACTATTAAAGATAAATTTCCCATTCTTGTCATTGATGAATTGTTGGATTAATTACATGGAGAAATTTCCTTGAACAAGTTGGATCGTTGTTCAGGATTTCATCAAATTAGAATGAAGACTAAGGACATTCTGAAAACAACATTCAGAATTTGTGAGGGTCATTATGAATTTTTGGTCATGACTTTTGGCCTTGCTAATGCACCTTCCACATTTGAAGGTTTAATGAATTCCATTTTCAAAACCTTCCTTAGAATTTGTTTTGTTAGTATTTTTTGATGATATACTAATCTACAACAAGTCTTAAAAGGATCATGTTCAACTTGTTAACAAGGTGTTCAAACTATTGGAGAATTATATGCAAAAACCTCCAGATGTTTCTTTGGAGTACAAGAGTTGGAATATTTGGGTCATATTGTATCTCATGAGGGTGTTAAGGTAGACCCTAACAAAATTAAAGCCATTAAGGAATGGAAAATCCCCACAACCATAAAAATGTTTCGAGGATTTCTCAAGTTGACAGGGTATTATCGCAAGTTTTTTAAGAATTATGGGAGAATAGAAGCACCTCTAACAACATTACTAAATAAAGATGCATTTTCTTGGACTCCAAAATCAACTAAGGCCTTTGAATATCTTAAAAGGAAAATGTGCCAAGCACCGGTCTTAGCTACACCAGACTTCACAAAAACCTTTATTGTGGAATGTGATGGCTCAAGAAATGGAATTTATGCTATTTTAATTCAAGAAGGAAGACCCATTTCTTTTGAAATTCATCCAAGAAAGGGAAAGTATTTAAAAAAACCTATTTATGAGAAGGAAATGTTGGCAATACTACATGCACTAAAGAAATGGAGACCTTACCTAATGGGAAGACACTTCAAGGTAAAATCAGATCATGATAGTCTTAAAACTTTTTGGAAGAAATATTTTATTAAGGAGAGCAGAAAAATGGGTCACAAAGATGTTGAGTTATGACTATGAAATCATCTACAAAAAATGGAAACGAAATGTTGTTGCAAATGCACTCTCAAGGAATGATGAGGATGTGGAAGCATTTCTTTGTTCCATTTCTATTATCCAACTTGATTGGATAACCGAAGCAAGGGATGAATGGAAGAATGATAAAGAGGTGTGGACACTCATTCAAAAGTTGCAGCAAGATCCCAGTACATCTGATAAATTTAACTAGAAAAATGATTAATTATGGTACAAAGATCATTTATATCTTTGTAATAATTCCCAGCTCAAGTAAAATATTCTTTTGGAATTGCACACCTTCCCCTTAGGAGGGCACTTAGGATTTTTAAAAACTTACACAGGGTCAAGAAGGAATTTTTTTGGGATGGACTTAAACATGAATTTCAGAAGTTTGTGGCATAATTTTTGGTTTTCCAACAAAATAAATTCGAGACAATTAAGACCCTGGGTCTATTTAAACCTTTAGCCATTCCAAGTCAACGTTGGGAGGAGGTCCCAATGGATTTTATCACAAGTTTACCCAAGTATGAAGGAAAGCGTATTATCGTGGTGGTAGTTGATAAACTTACCGAGTATGCACACTTTTGTGCATTATCTCATCCTTTTAAAGACATTACAATTGCTAATGTATTTATGGAAACGATTCAAAATCTACATGGAAACCCAAAGAATATTTTAAGTGACAAAGATCCCATTTTAACTAGAAATTTTTAGACGAAATTATTTTCTTGTCTTCGTATTTAATTAGCTCATATCTCATCTTATCATCCTCAATTTGACAAGAAAAATGAGATAGTGAACAAATATTTGGAAGGATATCTTCGTTTCTTTGTATATGATAAACAAACACAATGGGTCAAGTGGTTACCTCTATGTTGAGTCTCCTTTTTGATGCCTTTAATACCTTATATTGTCCTCTATTTTTGACCAACCTCAGCTCAAAACCTACTCACCACTTGCCTACCTTCTTCAAAAACATGACTTTTAGCATCCTTGTGTATATAAGAGGTAATTTATATTTAAAGCTTAAATTTTATGTTTACTTGAAGTAGAAATAGAATTATTTGATTTCTTATATTCTCTGATTAATTGGATTGTCTCACATAGATGTGCTCCTACTCATTCGGTACCAGTGCAGTGATCCGGTACTTGTGCTTCTATTCATCCAATACCAATGCAACAATCTGGTACTCGGGTTCTCATCTGATTCTCGTGCGCTCATCTGATACCTGATCAACTGCTTGTGTTTTTGTTTAGCGTGTACCTGTTTTCACCATACTCATGCATACATCTGGTACCTTCACTCTAGAAACTGTGTGATTCCGGTACTTGCACTCCAGCACCTATGTGATTTCGGTACCCACATTCCAACACCTGTGTGATTCTAGTACTAGATCTCATCTTTTTGGATTTATGATTGAAAAAACGGTCTTCGATGGGACCAAGGCAATTATTTGTCAAAGGCATCATCCTACATATTAAATCGAGATATATTTATTCTTCATGCACTTTTTGTCATGTGGATTAAGCCGAATGTGTAAACTAAGGTCAACTACAATGATTTGATATTATCTTATGTAACCTTGGTTGTAACAACCATTTCTCTATAAGAGAGGGCCTGTAGATGATAGTTAGTGGAAGTGGGTTGGATAGAGACATAGAAAAAGAAGAGAAATATTCATACAATACTATTATGCTATTGAAACATGCAGTTTTGTAATCTTCCTCTTTAAATTAATGATATGAGAAACAGTTGTTAAGTTCAATGTGTTTATCCATTTCTTAGTTCTGTAAGTTTATCAAGCTTTCCTTGGTAGCTCAACAAGGGCCCACCGAAGCCATCAAGGAAAGTTCTTCTTCAAGTTATTATATAGTTTGAGAGTGTCTTAATGTTTGATGCAATTTCAGTCTTGTTTTGTGTAAGTAATTTTTGAATGACAATTCCTTAGTTTTTGTGAATGCAAATTGCATTTTCTTAAGCTAAATATTTAATTGTTGGTTTCTATCTTGAAGAATAGGGATGCCAAGATTAGATATCTCACGGTTCACGTACATGTGCCGATAGTGAAGAATCTTCTCATACATTTTTTGTACTAGAATACAAATTTTTCTTTGGAACTAGTTCTGGTTGCCTTGTTTAATGTTTGAATACAGTGAATTGATTCTAGTATAGTGATTAAGATCAACTGATACAAGAAACATATTCAAATCCATCTTTCCATTTCATGAGCCTATAAATGGATAAACTCATTACTTGATCAAAACATTTAGTTTACAGTTTTGTCAAGTTTTGCCTTTTAAATTGTGTGATGAAGTCGAGTTAAAGTTTGTGGAATGAAGTATTAGATTTTAAAGTACTCCTTATCTAGGCTATACTCAACTACATAGGAACTTACCTATTACCGACACGTATAGTGCATCAACTGTATTGATTACGACTCCCTTGTTGACAATTTAATTTGTGGCGATCTATCATTCATATAATTGCCCCAACACTCTAGATGAATGTTTGTATAACACTTCCTTCCATACTTCAACAAAAATGACCCCATTTATGGCACTTCATGGATATCAAGTTATCCAACTCTTAAAGGATAACCTCACTCTAGCGTAGAATCAAATGAAACAATAGGAAAATCAACATCACAGTGAAAGAAGATTTGATATAGGCGACTAGGTATTTTTATGGCTACAACCATACAAATAAATGTCCCTCAAGTAAGCTAAGAAGGATAATAAATTATCACCCAAGTACTATGGTCCTTACAAGGTGTTGCAAAATATTGGTACGATGACATACAAATTGGAGTTTCCTACATCTTCCCAAGTAAACCCAATTTTCCATGTTTCATGCTTAAAGAAGGTTATCGATGACAAGCTCCCATTTCAAACAATGTTGCTAGAACTTGACGAAGAAGGAAAAATCATATTTGAGCTTGAAGAAGTCGCAGAAATAAGAACCCAACAACCATGAAATCAATTAATTTTAGAGTATCTCATTAAGTGGAAGAACTTACTAGTTGAAGATTCCACATGGGAGGATGAGAATTGTATACATAAGCCTCTAGAACAACTCAAGCATTGAGGACAACAATTTTTTGAAGGAAAGGGGCATGTTAGGTCCCTATAATACTAGTGTATTCCCCTGATTGTTATTGTTAGTGTATCCCCCTATTGTTATTGTTGTGCCCCATAGAGGTCCACTATTGTTATTATTGTACCCTTACATTATTATTGTTATGTAGGCTCTGATTTGTGACCCCTGGACTCCTATATATACCAAGGAGGTATTATCATTTGTGTCATCCAAGAATCATTCTTTTATGTAATGTAAAGGAGGTTTCACCCTCAAAGAGGATAATTTTTAAGTCGTTAACCTATCTTTTCTTCTGCTTTGTGAGCTGGTTACATAACATAAAGAATTTGGCCAAGAGTGAGCTAGAATCGGTGTCAACATGGACAACGGGTAAGGTGGATGCTAATACCCCTGATTGGACTAAGCAATAATCATCTTGAATTTTATCTATAATGAGAATTAATGTTCATTTCAGATTCAAAACATCAGTATGGTGAGTTTGGGTAACCCTAATTCTTGCTAATTCATTAATATAGACCTCCTTAGACAAATCTTCACTCATTTATACAAATTAAGGGTGAATTGAATTAGAAATGTGGTACAATGGTAGGATATGAATGTGATCTTACTTGATAGTGATAGAGAAACAAGGACAGGCTTGAATTTTAGATTTGCGTAGGAATGAGAGTGAAATGGCACAATCCCTACTAAAGTGGCACATAGGAAGATTGGTTTGCGTCGTGAATAATGAACTGAAGTTGGTGGAGGAGGTAAATAAATCATGAATTCCATGTTAAAAGTAATTAGTAAATTTTATATAAATTGAATAAATGAAATTAAATGTTGCTCAAAAACCCATATGTCGTCCCATCCATCGGGTCCGACAAGAGGCTAAAACTTCCATGCATGTTCACATTTGATGGAATTATTGACCGTTGATAAAAAAAATGTAATGAACGATTAGATGTCATCGGCTTGGAAATGCATGTTATCACACACACTCTTTCCCACCTAATGGTGAATAAGGGTCATCAGATGAAATAATATCTCATGGTTATGCATCATTGGGTATGGGAGATATGATTAAAAATTGAGCATTTTTGCGCTTGATAGCACATCACATCCATTAATTTTTAGAATGGTTGTCGGATCTTAAAGATTTTAGATTGTTGTATAAATCATCGGGAGACTAAGGATTTATTAAACACATCATATTTTAGAGCCTGATGAAATAAATATAGCCATTGATTAATAGTTGTGATCATTTGATTGCATTAAAATAAGCGCTAAGTTAATTTAATTAATAACTCTAAGGATTGGCCCATTAAGAAAATGGTTTGAATACATTAAAAGTGAAACATGAAATTTAACTTCAAAATTCAATAGGATGAGGATAATATAATCATGTAAAATAAATAGAGGTATAATACCCTACTATAGTGGCATATCTATGAAATCGATTCTTACAGTGAAAGGAAATGGGAAGCAGTTCAAAGATAGAGATTGAGAAATTCAATGGTTTGTTTTTTGAGCTATGAAAGTTAAAATGGAATATATTTTGGTGGAAAAATATTAGTGGATTTTTGTGGATCTAAGTACTTCTCTTATAAGGATGTCAAAAAAATACTAGACCAAGTGTTATACCAAATATCATACTAAGAAGGGGGGATTGAATTAGTGTGGAAAAATGATCATTTAAAAACTTTTTATCAATATTCAAACATGTAGCAATGTATCATAACAATTTTTAGTATAGAAATAAATGAAACTGTGCATCAAGAATTGATCATTACATTAACACAAGAGGACACAAGCTTTTACACGAAAGCCCTTATAGGAGAAAAAAAAATTCTTCTTCTTCTTTAATTCATTACATAGATTTGTAGGCACCAACTTGGTGGAGGCACCCACCCCCAAGATGTGCAAGAAACTATTTGTGATAGGCTACAACCTACATGCGACACCAATCTTAGTGGAGGAATCCACCTCCTTATACAACTCTATGTGGACCACTTTTAGTAATATTTCAAACTGGATCCAAGTCTTGTTCTTCAATTAATATAAGTCTTCAAATTGATCATATTGTTGTTGTTATAACACTATCATAAAATTGTCCATAACCTGTTACCACCCATTCATCAATCTAGTCATGTAAAACACTTCTTGGAACCAACTCTGGCTATGTACACACTATTCACTGCAACATGCTCATGAACCCCAAAAACACGTAACACCAATTTTGACATAACCTTGCCATTAACCTTTGTGCCTTGGTCCATTGGGCCTTGCCCTTAGGTAAACATACAACCATGCCATGTGACCCTGTCCTTAGGGCTCCATGGTCATTTTCATGATGATGTCATCATGCCACATGGTAGCCTATGAAGGGTGCCACATGTCACCTATAGTGTCATAAGTGGTGAGACTGTGAGGGGTGTCAACATTTGTTCCCACCATGTGGAATTCCCTATAGGTGCCACATCATCCCACTGATGTCATCTTGATGACATGTTAGGCCATTCCAACACCACATCATCCTTGCTACCATGTCATCTCCTCTGACTAATAGAATGGTCCGATGCCATTTTTGTTGCCATGTCATAACTGACTACGCTGGATGGATACATTATTGCAACATCATCTAATCAATAGTTTCCATGTGTCTCTATAGGATAGGCTCATTATTGAAGGTTAAATTTTGGGCAACTTGACACATCCTCTGTGATTCAATTCTTTATCCAATTGTTTGATTTATCTAATATAAGTAGATATAATTGACTTTTATATATGTTAAATCTCATGCATGTTTGGATACTATAAGTCATATCTTAGATCACTTAACCATGGATCCATCTAGAATATGCACACCATTTAACAAATTTGGTGATTTTGGGTTATAGCTTAGGTTCTTCACTTAATGTTGATCTTCAAATGGCCATAACTTCTCATCCATGAGGATTTTTTTCAAAGTGTGATATACAGTTTGAAAGGTCTTAATGAAAAATACCCAATCATGCTATCTATAGGTTCATTAGGACATCATAACCTTGTCAAAAACTCAATAAAATTCAAACATCCTTGATTTGACTTGATGAGGGCATGCAAGAGGTCGGGATATCATATTTCTTCATGAATGAAACTACTGCTTCCTTAGGCATCCCCTTTGACATAAATGACACATGTTGTCATCAATGACAATACCATTTGCAACAATATCCCCCCTTTTAATTTATTTCAACACCACCATACATTCATATTCATAGATGGTAATGAAAAAACTCGCCTGACATGATGCAGGAACTTCTCCTAATAGATCTCCAAGATTCTCTCCCTAATGTATTCCTTGTCAATGGCTTCATATTTTCCTTCAATCTCTTTCTATGTAATGTATTTTAGATATCTCATAAATGTATACAATTTATCCCCCTTTGACATTAATGGCAAAGGGACATGGTTTCCTACCAATACTTCCACGACTGTATATGGACCTGATATTATCTATACGTGAAGTCTCCCAATGAGACCATACTCTCATTCTTCATTTGTAAGTGCTTTCCAATGCTCTCCAAACAGAGATTAGAGCTTGTGCACAATGATGTGTTTAGACCTGTGAAGGTTCCATCACTAGGTAAGTCTGTGTACTATGTATCATTTATAGATGACTTCTCAAGGAATACATGGATATATTTCCTTAAGAAGAAATATGAAGTCTTTGATAGGTTTAAAGAATTTAAGGCTCTGGTGGAAAACCAAACAGAGAAGAAGATAAATGTGTTGAGGACAGATAATGGTGGAGAGTTTTGTAGTAAGAAGTGTGGTATAGCATGACAGAAGACTACAACATACACACCTAAGAAAAATGGAGTTGCAGAAAGAATGAACAAGATGTTGATGGAAAGGGCAAGAAGCATGCTCAGTGGTGTCAGATTAGGACATGAATTCTGGGCAGAGGCGGTGGAGACAACATGTTACCTGGTCAACAGATCACCTTCATCAGCGTTGGAGGATAAGACTCCACAAGAGATATGGACTAGTAAGAAACCATCTCTTTCACATCTAAGGGTGTTTGGATGTGATGAATATGTACATGTTCCAAAGGAGAAAAGAACCAAGTTGGATAGTAAATCTAAAAAATGCATCTTTATTGGGTATAAGGATGGTTTAAAGGGTTATAAGATTTGGATCCCAATAACAAGGAAAGTTCTGTACAACTTAGATGTGGTGTTCAGAGAGGTGAAACATGTTATTAAACATGAAGTCCAACCCAAGGTACCTGAGAAGATAGAGTTTGAGCTTAAGGAGGAAGAATCAGACTCTACAATAGAGGAGGAATAGAAGATGAAGAGCCACAAACTCCGGGTGTGAGAAGATCAGTTTGAGAAAGAAGGTAGCCGGAAAGGTATAGTCCATCTGCTTTCTATTCAAATTTTGCTTTATCCATTACTGATGATGATCCTAGAACTATGAAGGAAGCAAAGATTTAGAGATGGAAAACTCTGGAAAGAGGCCATGGTTGATGAAATGGCATCTTTGCACAAAAATGAGGCTTGGGATTTGGTGGAGTTGCTGGCTGGAAGGAAACCCATTGGCATCAAATGGGTGTTCAAGAAGAAGACAAATGCAAAAGGAAAGGTGGAGAAATAAAAAGTTCGGTTGGTAGCAAAAGGTTATTCCCAGGTGCTGGGAATTTATTTTGGTGATACTTTTTCTCCTGTTGCCAAGGTAGCTTCTATTAGATTACTTTTATTTATTGTTGCTGCTTTTGATTTTGAGGTAGTATAGATGGATGTGAAGACACCATTTTTTCACGGGGATTGGAAGAGGAGATTTACATGAAGCAACTTGAAGGTTTTGTGGTGAAGGGTAAGAAAGAACTGGTAAGAAAATTAAAGAAGTCTCTATATGGGTTAAAACGGTCACCAAGGATGTGGTATTAGAAATTTGATACATTCATATGGGGACTTGGCTTCACCAGAAGCAAATCAAATCACTATGTGTATGTTAAATTAAATGGTGACCATGTTATTTATCTGGTCTTGATGTGGATGATATGTTGCTAGTTGGAAATGATAAAGAAATTATCTAGGATTTGAAGACCCAATTGTCCTCCAAATTCAACATGAAAGATCTTGGTGCTGCAAACTATATTTTGGGCATGGAAATTAAAAGAGATTGGGTAAAGAGGAAGCTTTGGTTAAACCAGAGGAAGTATGTCGAGACAATACTACAAAGGTTTAATATGCAGGATAGTAAACCAGTGAAGGTTCCTATTCCTGTAGGTGTCAAGTTATCTGCTGAACAATGTCCCAAGATATAAGAAGAGGAAGAGGACATGTCCCGTGTTCCATATGCAAGTGTAATCAGTAGCCTGATGTATGAAATGGTCTATACTAGACCAGACATTACACATGCAGTGGGAGTATTGAGAAGGTTTATGTCAAATCCAGGAAAGGAGCATTGGAAAATAGTGAAGTGAGTTTTCAGGTAGTTGCATGGCACTAATGATTATGGTTTGTGCTACCAAGGAAGACCGAGATTAGACAAAGTTTTGGATATCCATGGCTTTGTTGATGCAGATTGGGCTGGAGATCTGGATCAGAGAAGATCTACAAGTGGGTATGTGTTTAACCTATTTGGAGGTGCATTTGGCTGGATGAGTAAGAAATAATCTGTAGTGGCATTATAAACTACAGACGCAGAATACATGGTAGCCACTCGTGTAAGCAAGGAAGTAATTTGGTTGCAGATATTGTGTTCAAGTATGGGGTTAATACAAGGAGCTATAAGGATAGACTGTGACAACCAAAGTGCATTTTTCTAGGCAAAGAACCCTGCTTATCATTCAAAGACAAAGCACATTGATGTGCAGTATCACTTTGTGAGGGATATGATAGAAGACAAAACGATGTTGCTGGTAAAGGTGGGCACTTTGAAGAATGCTACAGATGCATTGACAAAATCTGTGGGCTCTGATAAGTTCTCTTGGTGTAGAGAAATAATGGGTGTTCAAGTCTGGATAAATGACTAAGCTCTCCTGTGGCGCTCTATGGAAAGAAAACAACAAGTGGGATAATGTTGGGTTCTGTTATATTCTTTCCACGAATCGCCTACATAAATATCGGGGGGCGTAGAGCCCCCCCTCGTTGTGCTGGCTGTGCAATGGGGGAGTCACGGGGGCAGTTAGCACCCCTCTATGGGGTCTAGGGCAGTGCCTCGGGGAAATTTTTTTGGACCCTATATTAGGATGGGCGGACCTACTTATGGTTTTGTGCATGGTTTTCGCACATGGTTTTGGACGTGATGGTTTTTAGTCCATGGTTTTGGAAGCGATGGTTTTCGGTCCATGGTATTGGATGCTTCGACATGTATAAATATGTATTGTAACATTGAAAGGAACATAATGAAAAATCAAGTTGGTAGTCCCGGTTTTGGGATCTGGGGGAAAATCTCTGTGTATATGTGTTTTATGTGTTATGCTCTCGCATTGTTTATTTTCTACGTTTTAGAATTCATATGCAGGTAATTTCTGTACGGGGTTAAAACCTACAATAATAACTATGAATGTTATCCAATACTTGTGAACTATTTAGATTCTTGTTGAGCTTTTCGACTTCAACCCTCAATGAAACAACTTGTTCTTCAAGCTCCTCACATTCTTCTTCTTTCTACATCATCTGCATCTTCGTTACTTCTTCCATTCTTTCTGCTTCTTCAAATTGATATTTCAAGGACATGATTTATTCTTCTACTTTGATAAATTTGTGTTCCTTCTCTTAAAATTATTGCATCTTTTCTTTTAGATACTTTATCATGGAATCCCCATTCAGTTTATATTCTTTTAACTATGTTTCAAGAATTGAAACCTCATGATTCTTGGTTTCCAATAGCTCCCTGATCTCGAAGAGTTCCTGTGGCCTTTTTATTTCATTCATAATATGATTGTTAATATTTTTTAGCTTATATATTTAGGAGATATTCTCAACTTCTAGAGTTTCACAATGATATTCCTTTTCTTTTAGTTTGCTTTTTGACATATTTTCCTTGTTACTTCTTCTAGATGGGCCTCCATGATTGATTTTTTTCAATCCTAGTTTTCATATTTCTTTAATAGATGCTTCTATTCTTTATTCAAAATTATGAGACTCATTTCTTCTAGAGTCAAGAAAAGATTATCATAAATAATTTTTTTTTATATTACCTTCCTCAACACCATATGTTCTTCTTCACGATTTTCTAATTGATCCATCAAGGAAACTTTAGCTTTTCTTGTATTTTCTAATTGAAGCTTTACTTATTCAATTTTTCTTTCATATTCTTCCTTTGGGAAATGTTGACGGTGTTGGACTTGCCAACATGTCATGGGATCTCGCCGGTAAGAAGTCCCAATTAGACCTCAGATCGTTTGGTGTGGGAGTCCCAGTAGTGGGTCGTACGGTAATGCCTTGACCATGATTTTGCGTAGAGGTAAGTAAGATATCTCTGCTGGAAACAAGGGTGTGACATATGTAGTGAGCCAAGGAAGGTGTATGAGAGGTTCTAATACATGGGGGTTGAGATGAGTGTGCCCCTTGAAAACCTATGATAGCACGTAGTTAAGAAGGGAACACACGAGTAAATATGCATGACAACATGGAAGGAAAGTTAGCTAGCAATCCAAAGTGATGGTTAAACTAACATCACATTTCAAAAATATTCATACATACATACACAGAAATAACTATACATGCATGTGTAAGAAAACAAATACATATATCATTTAGAGTAAATAGATAGTTGAAATACAATACAACATATGCACAAAACATGTTGTCTCTTGTTATATTAAGAAGTGTAAGTTCCATTCATACAATACATCCATGTCCAACCACTAGTTTCGACATTGGAATGTTATAGCCACAATTGCCTGCTCCTCCAAAGAGATGTACTAGCTTTGCGCAGTGGAGAAGCCAAGGCTCATTACAATATTGTCCAAGCTCTCTCCAAGATAGTCCAAATGGAAGCTTGGCTGACCAAAAGCCTTTTCAATGAGTTATGAGGGATTATTTATAGCAAAGGGTGGGGTGACCCTTGACATTCCCCTTTGTGACAATTCATCTACCCTCATGACTCTTCATCTACTCTATGATTGTTACATCCAACTATCGACACTTGAACTTACACTTGACAAGATGTTACATTACAATGGACATGTACCCATGTGAGACAAAATTGCTTGAGCAAACCATACAAGGAATCACTATGACTCCGAAAATAGTGGGAAATCTAACTCTTCAACATCCTCACGGTGATGAACAATAGCGTACTAATGCCAAGGTCGGTAGTCTGTGATGGTGTCCGTGTACTCCAAGGTGGCATCTTTCTAGAACCTGACTCTTGCCTCCATAACATATGGGTACACTCCTCGGGCTTCTCTGTCTAACTTGTCTAAAAACATGCACATCATTGTCTTCAACATAGTCAACCCAACAACATGCTTGTGCATGGTGTCTACATTGATCGGCAAGTCTGGGTTGGTGGCTATGCGCATCAACTCGTCAAAGTACAAGTCAAGCTCTAGAAAGACCTATGCCTTTGTCTTTGCCTTGGTGAGAGTCACAATATATTGGATCGTACATGCGTGCACCACAACATCCATACTCTTGAATGCACATACATGGGAAGCCTGTAGATTAGTGATGAGCTGCGGGAGCTCTTCATAGTTTCGGATCTGACTCTGGATGCATGCCTTTAGCTTGACCGCTCTAGGCTTCATCATCTTAGACAAGTGAAGTGGGGCTCCCTTGTATCTCATCATCCACGTTTGCATGTAATCAACAATAGCATGCACGTTCGACAAGAAGCTCATGACACACATGCCACAAGTCTAGGAAAGAGCGACACTTGGAGGAAAGATTCTAAAACAATCTTTGCATGTAACCTCCAGCAACTAAAAATAACTTCCTAAATCATGGGATGCTTTTTGCATGTTTCTTTTTCTATTCTGAGAAAAGGTAGTCCATGCATGCAAGTCAAGTTTCCTTGGTCCCAGGTGGGATTGGTCAAACCAACTGCACATGAAAGAGCCTGCTCAACTGTTGGGAAGAAATGCACATTTCTGGAAGGGAGATGGGCTGGCTGCCCTGGATATTTGTGCAATTTTTGGGCAGAGAAGCTGATTGCTGCCCAGGATTGCGCAATTCCTAGGCTAAGTAGCCCTGCTAGAGGAATTACGCAATTTTCTAGATGAAGCTTGACTGGTATATTTGCGCAATTCTGGAGCCCAACTGACTGCTGGACAAAATTGCGCAATTTGTAGAGGGAAGGCTAGTTTCCTTCTAGAATTTCACAATTTCTTAAGGTAGCTGCTCAGCCTACAACTAGACTAAGTCTGGAGAAATAACCTCTGAGGGGAATGCAACAAGCTTTAATAGACATGCTGTCTTTCTACAAGAAAATGATTGAAGCTTGTGTACTTGACGAAGTAAGACATACTGCTGTGAAAGGTTGGTAGGGAGGCTCCAAAACGAAGCTAAGGCAACATTTTGGAGGGTGGTTGTAGCCACTACAACACTTAGCGACACACTAGTAGAACTCCAGTTCTCTAAATGGACCTTGTTCGTGGAAAACAAGTCTAACACCTCCAGAAGTATTTTTTAATTCTTAGTTTGTCTTAGTTTCACACTAGCCTAATTGTAAGATGTAGCATCTGCCAAGCTTTTGGTCAATTGACACACATTCCAAGCAAAGGCAACACAACTGTTTCGTTTGGGGTTGAGGGGTATATTGGTGCATACACAATATAATTGTCATAGTCTTAGTTTCATCTCTGGTGTTGCTCCACTACTAGTAGGCCTAGACAATACCTCGATGGAGTCACGTAGGAATGCACACATCGCTCCATTGCCAACGAGCCTGGTTAGTATCCTGACGAAGTTACTTGCATCACCTCTCTACGCAAGAAGCCTTTCTCTTCTTTTAATTTTTTCATTTTTTTTCATAATTGTGCATAGGACTTATTCATTTCAGAGGCGAAAGAGGGATCCCAACTTATTGAGAGTAGAAGAGGTTTTTCCTTCAGAGAAATAGTTTATTATATACCTCTAACGTGCTTGTTAACGTTTTCCCTCTCGCCTTACTCTACTCGACTAAGCTGACAAGGGTTAACCCAAAAACAATTGACTAGAATAGGTGGCACTAGTTAGCATGCAAGCATTATGTTTTCACCAAGGTTCAACTCGAACAGTATGTATTTTCCATCGAGGTATCATGGACTAAAAGTAACAAGTTCTTCATACAAAGGTGGGATGATAGATAACCAAGTAACAATAGTTGCACAAGGCCTCTTGTACTTTACCCAACTTGTTTCAAGAGTCATACATGGTTTCATGCGAAACAAACCTATGAACAAAATAAGGAAACAAACAACAAATCAAAGTAGAAGTAGAAGAAAATGTAAAGCGAGTAAGCAAACATGCAGGCAAACAAACAAGTAAATCATGTAAGCAAACAAGCATGCATGCAAACACTACTTCTACTCCTAAACTAACTGTGCATGGGTTTGATCATGTGAAGTGATATTTCCAATGCAGTCATCGATGCATTGGTTGACCCATGTTGGTGAAGGCTTGGTCCAAAAGCAACCCAATTCGAACCAACAAACAAGAAAACAATGAAGACAAATACACTTCATGTTTAAAAGTGTCCACAGGACATAAGTGAATGCAAGTGCATGGCATGTTGTCACGGTGTAGTGCAACACTACGTGTAGATTTGTAGCATACACATACTCTTAACTGTGACATGCAATCAAACAAAAGAAACAAAGACAACTTGCGTCATGCACGTGTGCTTGCAATGTAAGATTCCTCCACTGCATGAGCAATGGGATCGTGCAATTCAAGTGGATGAAGCAAAATCTGTGTGTGAGATTGATCTTCAATGCATACAGATGAGTGATGAGGAGCCTCAGGTGATTGAATAACTTCTTGATCGGAAGTGAAACGAATCTCAGGAGAGCTTGGGCCTGACATAACCGTTAGCTCGGGCTGAAGTGCCTCGAGAGTTTGGGGGTTTCGACTTCATCGTCAGATAAATCATCATAAATTGGTGGCTTCGAAAAATCAACTATGATAGAACACTACAAGGAAAAAGGGACATTGGTGAGGGTCAAAAAATGTCACCATAAGCTCATTGGTGTCGGTCAAGAGAGTCTCCATCACAAAAAACTGAACGTCACCAAAGGTGGCATCACCAAAAGTATAGGCGTTGTGGTGACATTCAAGGGTCGTCATCAATAATGATTTATAATGATGGATAATGACTGTCACCATTTCATATGAGTAATGGTGATGGACATTAGCCTCCATCATAAAAAACTTAATGTCATCAAAGGTGGCATCGCCAAAATTATAGGTGTTGTGGTGACATTCAAGGTCTGTCACGAATAATTATTATAATTATGGATAATGATTGTCACCATTGCATATGAATAACAACGATTATTGTGATGGATGTTTTATGGTCGTCACTGTTGATGCATATCTATGGTGACATTCATTAAACTTCACCATTTCATATTTTGATGAGGGTCGAAAAATGTCACCATAAGCTCATTGGTGACGATCAAAATATTCTTTGTCACCAAAAAAGAATGCCACCAAAGACAACATTGCTAAAAGTATGGGCGTTGTGGTGACATTCAAGGTCTGTCACGAAAAATTATTATAATGACATATAGTGAACGTCACCATTTCATATGACCAACAATTATTTATGGTGACGATCCTTCCATGGTCATCACTATTGATGCATATATATATGATGGCGGTCGTTGATCGTCACCATTGCATATTTTGGTGAGGGCTGAAAAATTTCACGATAAGCTCTTTGGTGATGGTAAAAAGAGTCTTTGTCACCAAAAACTGATTGTTACCATTCCATATGAATATTAGGGCACAATGGAATCGAACCGCCAACCTCTTGCTTGTAAAACAGGTTCTCTTCCATTGAGCTAACACCCTTTAAAAAATTATACTTTAAAATATTAGGCCTTGAAAATATATAAATTGTAAATTCTACAAGTTTCAATCAATTATAAAACTTTTTAAAGTCCCGGCAAATATTTTACTAAACAGGGAAAATAACATCGAAGTTGCAAGTCCCTACCTAATGGTTATGGAAGCTATGAAAAGTGGGTGGAGGGAAAATAGGTATGTATAAGATACTCAATATATTTAGTTGAATACTCAATTAGAAGTGAAACTTTGATGACATCTATAGCTTATAAAAAAACCTATAATTATCAAACCTAAAATTTGCAATTATACCAAAGATTTATTTCTCACCTTATGAATCATGTAAATATCTTATGACAACGTAAAAATATGACTCTAAAATACTGATTTTCATGCCAAAAAGTTAAAAAAATTGAGTACGTATGATGTAATTATGAATAATGAGCTATATGCTTGAATCCAGCTAGTTATGGAGTGTCGAAAATTAATTGGGAGTGCTTCTCACTATTAATTAATTTAATATGTCAAAGTACAATGATCAATAACAATGATTTTGAAATGTAACCACTAAATAGATGTTAAAATTGTAAGCAAAAAGTTTGGCTAATGTTCATTATAGTAACAAAATATTCAAGGGGCATTCAAACACTTCCAAAGACACACCAAGCACGAGTATCGAAAGATGTAATTGCATGGATACAAGGAAAACACTCTTTACCTCTCAATGATAACTATGTCCTCCCACAATTACTGCAACTAGCAAAAGGGTGTGAAGACAAGAACCTAACCCAGGTATCCATGTAAATACAAAGCCCAATCACCTCATTGCTTGCCTCTAGATCACACTCCCATGGGCTCAAAGCTTTTAGTTTTAAATGGAATCATCTTAAATTTCATTTGATTCTCTACGTTAGCATTGGTAGATATTACCATTCAACAATGAAGTTTAAATAAGACAAATATTATATGCTAAAACAACCAACATAAGAAATGGCACTAAGCTTACGACTCACTCTCAGACCAAACATAATTATGTTTGTTGTCTCTCCTTGATGTTGCGACAATGGTTAACTACAATGTTTGTTGTCTCTCCTTGACTCAATCCTCTACAATATAGTGAACTAGGGCTAGTTAGCTAGCCCCTTGAATTATACTTTCATCCTTAAAGGTTTGCATGCCCTTAGATCCAATACACCTACCCTTCTACCAATATTTTTGTCCTTCACAAGTACAAGACTTAGGAATATTCTTTGACAGTCACCTAGCAACCCTCCATCTATACTAGGACTACCATCAATTTTCCCAACCATAGTCAATTATTTTACTGATCTAGGGCCCACAACACTTCCCTCATTTAGGGATCTTCAAATCTGCCACCTAATAGTGATTTGAGTCCTCTTAAAATCACTATTCTTGTGTACCAATCTCTTTACTATCTAATCTATGAAGAAATCTAAACTGCTTCTCTTATGATCCTTCTAACAATTTGTAGATGACATAACTAGGGTCATAAATCATCCACTAAAATTCCATTGACTAAGTTTTTATAGGCTGCTTCAGATCTTTATCCAAAACGCTATGGACAGTCCACCAAAATCAAATCCTCTTCATGTCAATCCATTCATCATATGGCACATTGTTCAATATTCTACTCAGGTTCCACCCTCCTTTGGATCTATTATCTCCACACGTAATTTTGCTAACCATCTTCTAGATCTTTGGTCTGTATTGCAGAGATAAATCTCACTCTAAGGGTCACGACCCCTCTTCTTCTCCGCAAATTTGTCACAGCCTTAAGGGCATACCTTATGGACTGAACATGCTAGGAAACCACCATAACTAGGGAATTATACTTATATTCTAATTTATTTAGAACAAATCCTATCCACCCATAGGAAAAGCAACAACTCTTGCCTCCATAAGAGACTCGACCTAGCTCATATGGATCCATAGATTATGGGCATTTCATTTACTGAATCTTGACCTAAACTTTAGATCTTTATGACCCTCAAACTATGGTTACCTCAATCAATATTACAAATGTAGCTACTTCTGTTTTGGCCCTAAATTCTAGTGCATACCCTCCTCCATTTGTGTTGGTCTTTATCACAAACCTTGCAACCTACTAACTACCATGAGGTAGGGTCTCAACCCTCTCTGCTATTTCAGAATTTGATGTTGCATTCACACAAAAACACCACTAAAATCACATGCCCAAATTCTCATGAGCCACCTATCTTGAACTCGATCTACTAGAAGAGAACCAACAGTATGGCATCCTACTTCCTAGCTCGAACCCATTAAGATATGTGGCATTCTTGTGATCTCTCACTTAATGATCTTGCTCTTGGTGGATGATCATGGCCTCACTTTAGAAACCCTTACTCAAACTTCTAACTCAACCTACTTTAGGACGACATCTGTCCTAGCCTCCTTGATGAAATGAGCTCCTTCTCACTTGATGTTCTTGCCTTCATACTAATTCCTCCCTAAATAGCTTTTCCTAGCTAGGTCTCTTAGGAAACCTCTATAACTTATGAGTTTTATCCACTTAAACCTTAGGAAATATTAATTTTCCTTTTTAATTTTATTTATATTTTGAACCCCATCTTGGGTCCAAACCCCCTTCACTTGGGTTCTTTTCACACAAAGCCTTTTGTGGCCAAACTCACACAAACCCATCTCACTAGGCTTGTGGAGTACCTCCAAAGCTACATAGTTCAACAACATAGTCTATTTGTAGCAATCATAACTTGTTCAATCTCTTGTAGTCAAGAAAGGACATGGTTGGGTTCCCAAGTTACAAATTAAGTAAGGGTAGTTGTGAGGGCATGATAGCTAGGGAGGGTCAGGGCACAACAAGGAATGTAAAGGTGTGTTAACACATGTCAAACAATATCAATGCATGTTGAGGAGTGTTAAGGAGTTCCAAGGCATCACAAGGGAGAACTAGGTCAAAATGCATGGAAATGAACAAACAAGAGCGTGTGCCCGAGAGTGTCAGTGAGTTCAAGTGTGTCAAGGATGAAGTGTGTTAGGAGAAGTTCATAATAGGATTTACAAGAGACAAGCCTACTGTTGCAATAAAGGGCTCAACAGAGTAGTTTTAGACAAAGGGAGACTTTCGTATTGTGCATTATTGTGTATAAGTTTTGCGGCACTAGGCTTGTGCTGACTTATATCATGTGTGTCTTGTGCATCTTTTAGTTCTTGCAAACTCTTAGTCAATGCTCTATTGTTTATATGAACTGGAAATACATGTCAAATATTGTCTGTGTAAGCTATGTGGCTTAGTTGTTTTATGGCCATGGCTAGATGTGATCCTTGTATTGGTATGTTCTTAAGTGGGGCAAGTTGCTCTTGGACATGAGTGGCCTAATATGATTTATAGGAATTTCTTAGGTGAAAAAGGCACAATATACTTGTAATAGGTGAAATTGGTCAAGTTATTAAGGCTGAAGCAGGCCAATGCCACATGAACAACAGTAGCTAAGGACTTGATTGAGTTCCTAAGTCGTGAAAAAATGTAAGGCTAGTTGTGAGGGTGTGAGTGCCAAGGCATGCTAGGGAATGCTAACATGTGCTAGATAGTGTGAAGGCATGTAAAATATGCTAAGATGTGCCAAGTGCAAAGGAATGCCAAGATGTGAAAAGGTGTCACAATACGTGTTAGGGGTTTTCAAGGCAACAAAAAGGAGAAGCAAGTTAAACTAAAATGAAATGAATATATAAGAGGGTTAATAAGTCATCAATTTACCTTTTCCAAGAGGGTCATGCCAGTCACACCAACACTAGGTGCTAATAGGTGCCTAGTGCCAAGTGTTAGTGCATTCTAAGTGCCAAATATTCCTTTGTTACTTCTCATCTACTTTCCAATAGTTGATCTTAAATAAATTTTAATATTAAACCATGCCAAAGCATACCAAAGCATCTCAATGAATGCTAGACATGCTAAGACTTTCCAAGTGCCAACATGCGCTAAGTGCCAATGTGGGTTAGGGAGTGATACACACGTTATGAAGTAGAAGGACATGTTGAAGAGTGCTGAGGTGTGCCTGAGAGTGCTAATGGATATTGAGGAGTGTGAGGGAGTACTAGGGAAACACAAGGGAGCACTAGGTCAAAATGCATGGAAGTGAATGAATATGAGGGTGTGTCATGGAGCGTCAACGAGTGCCTGACATGCTAAGGAGGGAGTAAAAAGGTATGCTAATAAATGGTAAGGCATGTTATGGATTATCAAGGCATGTCAAGAAGTTTCAAAGTGTGCTAGGGAGTTCCAGTGTGTGTTAACATGTGCTAAATAGTGCTAAGGAATTTCAAGACATGACATAAGCTAATGCATGCTAGGATGTTTAGGGTGCTAAGGTATGCCAACATGTGTCAATGAGTGTCAAGGAAACATAAGGAAGAACTAAGTTAAAATGCAAGGAAATGAACACATAAGAGGGTCAATAAGCCAAGACTTTATATTTTCAAAAGGGGCATGCTAGGCACATTAATAATAGGTTCTAATACATTCCAAGTGCTAATTTCTGCCAAGTGGTAATGTATTTTAATGCATGTCAATGTGTTCCAGGGCATGCTAGGGCCTACAGGGCATGCCAACACATGCTAGGAGAGTGCTATGCTATGCTATGGCCTGCCAACATGTACTTGGGTGTCCTATTCATGGTAAGATTTTCTAGGTACAAAGATGTTCCAATACATGTGAGGTGCCAAGAAATGTTAGTGTGTGCCAAAACATATTAAGATGTGCAAAGAGCCTTAAGGAGTGTTAGGTCTCTCCCATTAATAGAATTGATAAGCCTGATTATGTATTAAATAATATAGTTCCTATACACACTAGGGGAACTTTCTTTAAAGGGAAATTTGCTAGATTATAAACCTAATAGAGATGAATCATGTGTTGACTCATAGGAAAATAACATTCTCGTTACTTGAGGGAAATGATACACACTAATTAATTCTTAACAATTTGACTAAGTCTAACCACTATGATCTTAAACTAGTTAATGAAAAAGACTCCACAAAAATGATCTTAAATCATTATCTTTTGACAAAAATATAGTAGCATCCACATCGTGTCATAAAAAATTCATTGGAAAGATAAATGATGATGAACATTTTTTGACCATCACCAAAAGTAACCAAAAAGAGCACTGGTGAGGGTCCATAAAAGATTGTCACTAGAAGTGTCACCAAAGAGAGAATTAGTGACAGGCCTTTAACAACCCTCACGAAAAGTGTCACTAAAAATGGGTTCGGTGATAGACCTTAAAGGACCATCACTATATGCACTTGCAACAACTCTTTTTTAAGGACCGTCACCATATGCGACATTAGTGACGGACCTTAATGGTCTGTCACAAGCATTCCCCTCACCAACGACATTTTTTCTTGTAGTGGAATCATGATCGTGATCAAATATGGGAGTAAATGGATAACGACAACCACGATTAGGAAAATCAATGATTTCATCGGCATCCTCATGCTGATGAATCAAACAGAGGGGTAGATGAGAAGTGAACAAATTCATCCTCTGTGTTTCTGGAAAAGGAAGATGAAAGGTTGAGTGAATTTTCAATGAATAACTTATCCTCTCTGTTGTCCAATGATGGACTGACATCTGGTGTGTCCTGCAAGTGATTAAAAATAGGTGCATCTATGGATGAAGATACACATGCAAAATCATGGATGGCAGGTTCACCAAAGATGTTAGGAAATAATGGAGGAGGCTCGAACAGCAGGGAGTCATCCTTCGCCGAGTGTTGATGCTTAAGTTCCCAGTCATACTCTTCATGAATGGCAGTGCATGTTGGTTGTGCAACACCAAATACGTTGATGGCTTGATCCTCATTCACAACAAGTGTAGAGTACAAAATGGAAGAAAACAAGAGAGTATCATCTCGAGGATTAGCTGAGTATGAAGATGGAGGTTGTGGAACAAAATGCATATGAAAACTCGATGGAATCACAACCAAATCTGCTTGAAAATTAAGTGAAGTGATGTTGGGAGGATGTGATAGTTGAAAAGATATGTGAGCATGATCTCCCACATCACTCTGCAGTGGTGGAGCTATTTGATGAGGGGACGATGGACAATCACTTGTGATAATGATTGTATCCGTCTGTGATTGTGTAACTCCATCGCTGAAGAATACAGAGCGAGGCTTGATTTCAAAATTCTTCTTAGGATGAGAAGATTTCTTAATACGGTACTCGAATCGGTCCCAAAGATAGAAAAATTCATCTAGCTCTTTGGAGCTTGAAACTGCAAATCACGAAAGTGCTACCAAAAACCCATAGGCGATTCATCCAGAGCCTTCCATTGTTTTAGCAGTTTTTGGTCAAGATGGTCTAGATCAAAATGATAGAAAGTGTCTTTAATGAGATCATAGAAGTGCTCAAGTGAGTGCACGATGTCAGCTGGCAGGATGCACAACAATCGATGTGGAGATTTGCGAAGTGTGTATGCAAGCAACAAACTGGCATGTTTGTCAGAACATCCATCTTCCTCATGAAGCATGGAAATAAAGTCATGTAAGAACTCAGGCCAGGCCACTTCACCTTCACCATCATACGTGTATGTGGACAAGAGATCGAAAAACTCCCTCGTGATGGTAACAGATTCGGCATGCGAAAAAAATCGTGGAAGGAGAAGAGTGCAAGACTCCATGATAGATATGAAAAGGTTCAAAACAGGACGAGAGGACACAACTTGTCATATGCCTTTCTTCTAGTGCCATAAATTTTGATGGTACTGGACCCGCCAACATGTCAGGGGATCTCCCTGGTAATAAGTCCCAATTAGACTTTAGAACGTTTGGTGTAGGAGTCCTAGAAATGGGTCGTACAGTAATGCCTTGACTGCGATTTCGCACAGAGGCAAGTAAGATAACTCTGTTGGTAGCAAGGGTGTGACATATGCAGTGAGGCAAGGAAGGCACATGAGAGGTTCTAACCACAGGGGTTGAGATGAGTGCACCCATTGGAAACCTATGATAGCACACAGTTAATAAGGGAACACACGAGTAAATACACATCACAACATGGAAGGCAAGTTAGCTAGAAATCCAAAGTGATGGTTAAACCAACAACACATTTCAAAAATATTCATATATACATGCACAAGAATAGCTATACATGCATGTGTAAGAAAACAAAGTGTAAGAAAACAAATACATATATAATTTAGAGTGAATAGATAGATGAAATACAATACAACATATGCATGAAATGTGTTGGCTCTTGTTATATTAAGAAGTGTAAGTCCTGGTCATACAATACATCCATGTCCAACCACTAGTTCCGATAGCGGAATGTTATAGCCACAACTGCCTGCTCCTCCAAAGAGATGTACTAGCTCTACACATTGGAGAAGCCAAAGCTCATTACAATAATATCCAAGCTCTCTCTAAGATAGTCCTATCAGAAGCTTGGCTGACCAAAAGCCTTTACAATGAGTTATGAGGGACTATTTATAGAAAAGGGTGGGGTGACCCTCGACATTACCCTTTATGATAGTTCATCTACCCTCATGACTCTTCATCTACTCTATGACTACTGCATCTAACTATCGACACTTGAACTTACACTTGACAAGATGTTACATTACAATGGACATGTACCAATGTGAGACAAAATGGCTTGAGAAAAACATGCAAGAAATCACTATGACTCAGACAACTATGGGAAGTGCAACTCTTCAACATCCTCGCGATGATCAATAGTAGCATACTGATGCCAAGATCGGTAGTCCATGATGGTGTCTATGTACTCTAAGGTGACATATTTCTGGAACTTGATTGTTGCCTCCATAGCATCCAGGTACACTTCTCGGGCTCCTCTGTCTAACTCATCTGAAAGCATGAACATCGTTGTCTTCAACATGGATGACCCAAGAACATACTTGTGCATGGTCTCTACACTGATTGGCAAGTCTGGGCTGGTGGCTATGTGCATCAACTTGTCAAAGTATGAGTCAATCTCTAGTTGGACCTATGCCTTTGTCTTTGCCTAGGTGAGAGTCCTAATAGATGGGATCACATGTGCATGCACCACAACATCCATACTCTTGAATACACATGCATGGGAAGCCTGTAGACTAGTGATGAGCTGCTAGAGCTCTTCATAGTTCCAGAATTGACTCCAGATGCGTGTCTTTAGCTCGACCGCTTTGGGATTCATCATCTTAGGCAAATCAAGTGGGGCTCCCTTGTATCTCATCGTCCATGTTTGCATGTAATCAACAACAAGATGCATGTTTGACAAGATACATGCTCTTCTAGCACATCGTTTCTGCCATACGTTGAGATGGATGGCTACCTTATGCATGGTACCAAACTTGGAATACAATGCCCGCGTCACTATGTCAAGGGATAATACTTCATCTAGTATTTCCTTCTTTAGTTTTGCTCAGAAGGACACTGTCACAAACTCTCCCCCTTGCTTGTCCATTTGTATCTCCTTAGCCATTCTCTCATTCTCAGCTATTAGAAAGTGAACACTTGAGCTAGTGTCTTCAGCATATGCTCTAGTTGCATCGTCCAATTCTGTTGGATGTTTACACACATCAAACATGATCACTCATTCCTTGTACTCTGCAAGAGATGTATGATCTTCCAGAGTTGACACTCTACGGGATTGCACAACTCTATGTTGAGACTCGTCGAATGAGATGTTGTGCATCTCTCCCTCCGGCTGATCTCCAAGGATCTCAGTGTCTCCTTGGTCACTTGTGACTTTCTCATCTTTTGGATGTGGTGAAGTTGGTGGGTTGACCTCTTGGTGGTGAGGAATGAGGTCAATGTCCTGCTCTAACTCCTGATGCTCCATGTCAGTATCCATTTGTTCAAGCAATCACTCTATTTTCTACACAAAGTAATGCTCCTATGATGGTTCATGCTATTTTCCTGATGCCAGCTCTTTTGATGAGTCCACTACCTGTACAGGTGCTGTTTCATCCATTTGCACATGTTGTGCCCCTTGTTGTACCTATTTCTGCTGCACTTCCCTCTCCTATTTGCGTAGCTCCTGCTCCTTTCGGAGTTTCTCCTTAAACTCATGCAACTCCTTCTCTATTTCTTCCATTCTCTATTTCTCTCTCTGCATTTGCACGTTTCTCTTGTTTTGTCTTGCCTCTTTGCCTATATGGCCATAGCTGCTTTCTCCACAAGTGGAACTGCTCAAAACTTGCAGCTCTACTCTTCCTCCATGCGATCGACAATCTTCCTCTTGCCCTTGTCGCACATTGGTATGTTCACCTCTACTTTTTCTGCTACTACTTCTAGTGCTCTTCGGGATGTTGCTTCACATTGCTTCACTAACAATTCCATAGTGAAGCCAACTGGTTCATTGAGTCTAGAGGAGTTCTTACAATATCTCCATGGGTCCTCCTCCACCAAATGACATGCCCCGTGGATCCAGTTGAACTGTACTCTTGTGCAGTGATCTTTCACAAGACAATGCGGGTCATTCAGATTGTAACTTCGGAGGTCAAATTGGTACTTCTTCATCTACTCTGCTTCAACATGCGCATGCTTGAAACTCCAGATAGCATATAACCCAATGCGTAGTGGAAGAGCAGGCCAAGGTGCCTGCTTCTTATGGTGCAACCTAGTTGTCAATCCTACCGAGATGTGATATGCTACTTCCTGCATGATGAGTATGTCCAAGGAAAACTTTGGTAGAACATGTGGAGGCTTCTTCGTAGGTGTCAGACGGTGAGGCATACCAATTAGTTATGTCTATCGGTGCCTCCATTATTGCCATTGACATGCATGGTAGATCCTGTTCAAATATCATCTTGTAAACCAGGGTGAAAAAATGATCAGACAGTCATGTGATAACTCCTCTGAAGCTACATTTGGAAAAAATCTTACGATAAGTGTTCACAAGAGTCTCCACTGGTGACCAAGCCCACTTCAAGCCCGGGAACTCCTGCCAGGCACAAATTGCTTCTAAGATGTAGGTGAACATATATATTTCTACTTACATACCTTTGGGCAGTTGTCGAACCCTCGTTACCTATTCCTTCAGTTGATGAGCCAACATGCCGAACCAGTTGCATGCTTTCCCCTCTCTGGCCAGTTGTTCCAATGCAATCACCGAACTCTATGGGAAGGTTTCTGTTCTTTCTTGGCCGTACAGTCGACATGAAAATATGACCAAGTATTGATACGCCTTCTGTAGTATCTTCATCTTGTAGATCTGGTTGGGTGTCATCCTAAATCTAGTTGGCTCCTTTACCCAGTTCTTCATAATGTCTCTAGAGTTGGCATTGTTGCTGGGTAAGCTGAAGGGAGTCTCCATGACAGTCACGGGCTCTGACATCTGATACATCTCATCATAATCATGTGCCCTCAAGGTTTCAATCTTCATCAAGTTGACACTACTCAAGGTCATCATATCGAGCTCAATGTGCGAGACGATCCAGTGTATCATGTCCGCGCTTGCGAACACGGTGTATCTACATGCAATCCTATATAATCCAAACTTGTGGATGTTCACGTATACCTGGCAGTCTTCAAGGTCTTCACCAAATGCGCCTGCAAATGCATCATTGACCTCTTGCCATTTTAGCTTGATGTCCTTGTCTAGAATCAACTTGGTATCTTCATAGATCGGTAGACTTGTGGACACTTGCTCAACTGCTACGCCAGTTGCACTTCCGTTAGTGTCCTTTGATCTTGCTCTCTTAGAGGCCATTGATACTGAAATGTTAAGAGGTGGACGAAAACCTGCTAGATCTAGAGACAAAGTGACATACATGGAAATAATTCTGTCAGCAAAAAACCAAAGAAAATTCAAGGAATGACATAACACAAACTTGTGGAATGACTGGAAAGGATTACACAATTTCTTCTGGGAGGCTGAGAGACTAGCTGCTAGACTTGCGCAAAAGCAGTTTGGGCTATCTGGGAGGCATGATTGGTTGCTGGAATTGCACAATGCACAATCTAGGCTGACTGCTAACTGCTGGAATTGCACAATGCGTAATTTCAACTTGCAATGGTTGTAGGCTCAGTGACTGCATTGCGCAATTTTCTAGGTCAACAATCACTGTCCCTTAGAATTGTGGAAAGAAGGGCTAGGGGATAGTTACTAGGCAGAAATGAGCATTTCCTGAGGGGAGGACAGAGCCTTCCCTCTCAGGATTGTAACACTGTCTTGGTGAGGCAGAGTCCAGGCCAAGGCTACCCAGACCCGTCGACAAGCAGCTGAAAGAAAATGTGAAAGTGAATACATGGTGATATTGAGTGTAAGCATAAGAAAATGATCATGCATGCAATTAGTGAATGAAATATTCAGAAAATGGAACAACATGCATGTGGGTGAAGCGAGTTGCTGAATCGGTGATTGTTCGTGCAAAACAATTTCATACATGCGACAACATTGAGATACTAATGAAAACTAAAATGGTACTAGTACAAGTTATTATGCATGCAAATGACAACAAGCATTCAAAGAAATCAAGAAAAAAACACTCACACAAGCGAAAACACAAAAAGTGACAGAAATGTTGCAAAAGACAAGTTGAGACCACTTACCTGTGAATAACAGAGTTGGATGTGTTGAAGAGTCCTGGATATGTTGTGGGATGTCAAAGATCCAAGATTGATGTGAAGAAATGAGCTCTGAAGCATCAAATAAATAAGTTTAAAGCTCATGATGCACATGCCACAAATCTAGGAAAGAGCAACACTAGGAGGAAAGATTCTAAAATGATCTTTGCATGTAACCTCCAGCTGCTAAAAATAGTTCCCTGAATCAAAGGATGCTTTTTGCATGTTTCTTTTTATATTCTGGGAAAAATCAACCCATGCATGCAAGTCAAATTTCCTTGGTCCTAGTTGGGACTGGTCAAACCAACTGCACATGCAAGAGCCTGCTCAACTGCTGGGAAGAAATGCACATTTCTGGAAGGGAGGTGGGCTAGCTTCCCAGGAGATTTGTGTAATTTCTGGGTAGAGCATCTAACTTCTGCCCATGATTGCACAATTCCTGGGCTGAGCAGCCTTACTGGGAGGAATTGCGCAATTTTATAGATGAAGCTTGACTCATAGATTTGCGAAATTATGGAGCCCAACAGGTTTCCAGAAAAAATTGTGCAATTTTTGGAGGGAAGGTTGGTTGCCCTCCATAATTGTGTAATTTCTTAAGGGCACTGCTCAACCTGCAACTGGACTAAGTCCATAGAAACAACCTATGAGGGGAATGCAACAAGCTTTGATAGACAGGTTGTCTTTCTACAAGAAAACCACTGAAGCTTGTATACTTGACGAAGCAAGACATGCTACTGTGAAAGGTTGGTAGGGATGCTCCAAAATGAAGCTAAGGCAAAATTTTGGAGGGTGGTTGTAGCTGCTACAACATGCAACTAATCTCAATTTTATGGGCACCACCTTCTTTATTATATATAATAGGACATGGACACATATAAGTATAATGAAATTAACTACAACAATTGAAGCAATATGCATTACATGATTCCTCTTTTTGATTATTTTTGGCATTCGTAATCATAAAGAGGGTGTCTTCAATGAGATCCAATGTATTTATCACATGATTTCAACTCTTTCTTTTCTGAGACAACTTCTTATTACTCTTCCATTTATTGGCCATAACTCCTTGGATCTACCTTCCAACAATTAATTATTCCTTGACCAAATATCATTCTAAGAGGGGGTTGGGGTGAATCAGTGTGGTGGAAAACTCATCATTTCAAAACTTTTTATCAATAATGAAAGATGTAGCAATGTATCATAACAATTTTTAGTATAACAATAAATGAAACAATGCATCAAGAAGTCGTCATCACATCAAGACATAAGCTTGTATTTATGGGAGAAAACCACAAAATATTCTTCTTCTTCTTCTTCAATTCATTACATAGATTTTCAAGAACTAGCCTGTTGGAGGCACCCACCCCCAATATGTGTAAGAAACTACTTGTGATAGGATACAACTTGAATGAGGCACCAACCTAGAAAAGTATAAGAAACCACTTGCAATAGGCTACAACTTGATTGAGGCACCAGCCTCATAAATGTGAAAGCTTCAAGTTTCTATAAGATTCAACCTAATTGAGGCACAAATGTCACTAGAGGCACCCACCTCCTTCTTCAACTCCTCGTGGACCACTCTTCATAATATTTCAAACTGGATCCACTTGTTCTTCAATCAATATAAGTCTTAAAATTGATCATATTGTTGTTGTTATAAAATTGTCATCAACTTGTCCATAACCTATTACCACCCATTCATCAATATGATCACATAAAAAACTTCATGGAACCAACTTTGGCCGTATACACAATATTCACCGCAACCTACTCATGAACCCCAAAAACACATAACAATGATTATAAACATAAAAATTACATCATCAAGGCTTTTCATGCCTCTAGAGTTGTTCACAAATGAACCCTTATTATCATGCTTCTTTTGGAATCTAGTTTGGCCTTAAAATGATCCCAAAAACCTCCAAAAACCATATAGAACGATATAAAACTATTAAAAAAATTAATCCTTTGATAGAATGGAATAATTGAAGAAGATTATACAAAATAGCATTTTACGTGTTCTACAAAATTTCGTGCCAATAACACCATATATAAAATAATTGATCAAGTATGAATAGACATGAGCCCACAACCTTCACGAAATAAACCAAGCCATATGACCACTAAACTACATGGTGAGTTGCTACTTGTTATGACAAAACAAACACACACACACACACACACACACACACACACACACACACACACACACACACACACACACACATACACACACACACACTTGAGTTAAAATCAATAACCATACACTGTATAAAAAAACACAACCACGCAGAATCTCATCCCTAACTGCCAACCTAGAGGTCAGCCTAACCTCCCTCCATGATTATGTGTGATTTGGGCCCTGACTAGCTTGACCCTGACTTGGCTATTGGCTCAACTCCTGACCCTCGACTAGCGGGTCCCACTGATGGCTCAAATTATACACCTTGGGTTAGACACAACTTCTCCTGAGGTCCAACTTTCTTTCAATTGACCTCTTGACCTGTGACTTGGTAGGTCCTACAAGTGACTTCTAGCCAAGTTTACAAGATTTTATCACTTAGAAAATTTGATGAGTTTCTTCCTGGTTACACAAGTGCCACAACCTATGACTAACTCGCTATTGATGCACAAGAGTGCCAAAGACAAAACATGGAAATATACATGTACAAGAGAATACACTTAGTAAATATGCATTCAAGTGTTTTTCTTTGAAAATACAGGGAACTTGAGCAAATCCCTCACACATCACAATTATGTGTTTCTTTTACTCAATTAGCTCACATACATAGAGAAAATAAACAACCAATTACCAACATCTTATACTTGTTGAATTAATGAATGGAACACAACAATTCATGCTTACACAACATTTATAGAAACTCAACCTTTCTTCAGTCATGCATATAAGAAATCTAACGTCCATTGACACACAAGAAATCACATTCCTCATTAATAATATAAGCATGTAACTAGTACAATGACCAATACAAAATATCCAAATATAAGAAGAATGAGAAAATACTTATCTTATACAACAAAATAAATAGGCAACTGAGATCGAGACTTGGACCCTCCACCAAACCATAGACAAGCTACAAGCACTATTACTTGTAGTTGTCACCCTCGAGCCAAATTCCAAGGCTTGAGGTTGAGTGCTTTCAGAGGGAAAAATTCAAAAAAATTAATAGCTGAAATAGGCTACCAAAAGGCAACTCCACCTTAGTCCACTAGTTACATAAGATTCCATTCATTCCTCTCATAATTTTCATACATTATGAACATCCATGCTAGGATATCACAGTACAAAGAGTTCAACTCACTTTTAGGAGAAGAGAGTCCACAATGAAGGAAGGTTCATTAGTAGATAAGCTACTGATTGATCCAGGTGGATATTGGTGGCCACCTACCAAGTCCATCTGGACCCCCATCATTGTTTCTCTCAGCATTTTTAGTTTCCTTAATTGTAGCACAACTTACTATTTTTAGCAGT
>APFE031498686.1:198041-214176 GCA_000404065.3 Pinus taeda
CACTACAGTCGGGCTGCTGGGCATTTCGGGGTTGAGAAAATGGTGGCAGTGCTGCAAAAGTATTTCTATTGGCTGAATATTCGACAGGATGTTGGGAAGTACATCAGATCATGTACTGCCTGTGCCATTGCCAAACCGACCATCAAGAAGGAAGGCCTCTATGCCCCACTGCCTACCCCTAGTCGACCTTGGGAATCCATCTCCATGGATTACATGTCAGGCCTTCCTTCCACTAAGCATGGAAATGACTGTGTTTTTGTGGTTGTCAACAGGTTCTCAAAGATGGCCATTATGGCGGCCTGCAAGAAGAATATCACAGCAGAAGCCACTGCTAAACTCTTCTTTGAACGAGTATGGGTGCACTTTGGGATCCCACAGTCGATCATCTTAGATCGGGATAGTCGGTTCCTCAGTACATTTTGGTCCAGTCTCTGGACAATGCTGGACACCAAACTCACTAAGTCCACAGCCTTCCATCCTCAAACTGATGGCCAGACAAAGGTTGTCAATAGGATGATTGTGTACATTCTGCACATGTATAACTCAAAGCATCCATGCACATGGGACGAGAGCCTACCCTATGTTCAACACAGCTACAACCAAGCTCTTCACAGCTTGATTGGCCACAGACCTTTTCAGGTGGGCTTGGGATTCCAGTCACTATGCCCCATTGATGTGGCCATGCCATTTGCAGCTACTCACACAGATTCAAATCATGTTCAATCCGAAACAGATAAGGCAACCGACTTCATTGAGCACATCCAACATATTCGCCAGCAGGTCCATGACATTCTGGAGAAATCAAATGCCAAGTACAAGCAGCGACATGATCAATACCGGGTGCCACACAAGTTTCAGGTGGGTGACAAAGTCTAGTTGCATTTGCAAAAGGAACGCCTTACTGGAGCCTATTGGAAACTGCCAACCTAGAGGTCAGCCTAACCTCCCTCCATGATTATGTGTGATTTGGGCCCTGACTCAGCATACCCCCATTCCTTGGCCTCAATCCAGCACTCAATGGGGACCCACTACGGCCATACTTCCCACCATTGCTAGACACTTCCGACATTGCAGAACAACTCACACCCACATAATTAAATCCAGATTGCATGGAACAAGATGCAACTGATCGAATCATGGACACACAGATCAAGAACACTCGCCACCAGAATATCCAACTATATCGAGCTGTCAAAGCAGGCCAATTCTTTCACCAGGGCAAGTGGCTGACCAGGGACCAAGTTCAGCAAAAGTTTCCTCATCTCATGGAGGAACTCAACGCAATGGGGACCATTGCTTCCTAAGGGGGGAGGAATGATCCAGGTGGATATTGGTGGCCACCTACCAAATCCATACACACCACAATCATTGTTTCTCTCAGCAATTAGCTCACATAATAGGAAAAAAACAAACAATTACCAACAGCTTATACGTCTTGAACTTACGGAACACAATTCAGGCCTAAACAACATTTATAGAAAAACCTGGCGGCAACATGCATTAAGAAACCGAACGTCCATTCACAAAGAAATAATTCCGCATAAATAATATAACAAGCAATAGTACACGACAAAGACAAAATATCCAAATATAAGAAGAATGAGAAAATACTTATCTTATACAACAAAATAAATAGGCAACTGAGATCGAGACTTGGACCCTCCACCAAACCATAGACAAGCTACAAGCACTATTACTTGTAGTTGTCACCCTCGAGCCAAATTCCAAGGCTTGAGGTTGAGTGCTTTCAGAGGGAAAAATTCAAAAAAATTAATAGCTGAAACACGCTACCAAAAGACAAGCCACCATAGCCCTAGCTGGTTTATTTCCATTTCTGGTTGTAAGCATATTTCGGTATTTTCTATTAATGAAATGAAGTATTATTTCCGCTGCATATTTGTGTATATGGTTATCTCTGTATTTTGTTGCGTTCCTGTTTAAATCCGGATCACTGATGGGTGAAAAAATCACCTGTTCAGGTGGTTCAATAACGAGATAAGCACCATAGATTTCAGCTCCAAGGAAACTCTTGGTGGTTTAATAACCATCATAAGCACCTGAGTGAATCATCCCAATCTAGTAGGTTCATTAATCCATAAGGTTTCCTATGGGTTCGTCAACCTTACAAGCAAGCCACTTCTCTCTATAATTATTTCACCCAACAAGGCTTTCTGAGGTTTCTTCAACTGGTTTTTAATATCTTTAAATTTCAACAATAGTGAACTCTAGATGCTATCTTCTCTACGTTCTCATCTCCACCCCTAGATGCATTTTTCATTTCTCATAATAGGTTTGCGCAAAGAACCCTTACACTACTCCTACACATTCTCAGATAGGGTGTGTCTATTCACTTGTGAGAATGTCTCTCGAGAATATCGTCTCTCGTAGACTAAGTTTGAGTCCTATTAACATACCAATATTCTCTCTTTTCCCAAATCTCCATGCACTCAATTCCCATGCAACATAGCCCGTGTTTTATTTTTATTTTATTTTTTTTCCTTTTTTGCTTATGGTTGGAGCTCAAAGGACATCTATCATAGACAACCCATTTAAAACCACTCATCCAACCAAGACTAATATTTAAAACAAACATTCCCTCAAAAAAATATCATCCCATAAGTAATGGAATCCTTGTCCCTCTCTCAGCCATTTAATAATTAAAATTATTTACAATGAGAAAAGTTAACTAGGGGATATCCTAGTCTGCTCTTTAATGAGAGAATTATTAACTAGGGGATTTCACAATCCCCTCCCCCTTGGGGGGAACACCATCATCGGTGTTCGATAACCATATAAAACAAAACAAGCTTTTAGATGAAGAATTGTTGATCATGGAGCTTTATATACACAAATCATTTCTACTTTTACAACACATATTATATGTGCAGTGGCTTACCCAACCACTCAGTAATCATCAAATCATGATTTCAACCATCTTCCAATGGCCCTTTTTGAAATCTTTAGTGATTCCAATGCACTAAATCCAACTTGGATTCGTTCCTTTTCTCGGGAGTGTTGCCTACCTCCAATGTCTAGCACAACTATCTGCACTTCTTGTTCCTTCAATGAACAATTCCCAGTTCATTGTTTCCAGGCACAACCCCAATGTGTTTTTGATTGCAATCAACCATACTTATGACCGTTTAAAAACAATTTACCGACCTTCCCTTCTCTACTTCCAAGTCCCTTGGGAAATATGGTCACCTCCTTCCATGCAATCACACACCTTCCAAGTTCAGGCATCCCCTTATTTGCTTCCTATTCCCTCAGGTGATCCAATCCTTGGTGAGGTTTCCTCACATCGAAATAGTGTCATAACCAAGGCAATTCTTGCCTTAATGCTTTCGTACCAGTCATGGTATGCTTCATGAAAATTAGTTGGCACCATCGGGTGCTAGTGTCCCATAATGGCCCTGTTCCTGAAATATTTTATTCAACGTGCCACTATACACGCTGATATCTTCAAGCTGCTGCTACTCACCTAGTAGCCAAGTCTATTCACCCAACCAGGAAATTTCCATCTTTCCTAAATTAGGGAACACTTATGAGAATCATCATACAAATTTGTAATAATTTAAATCATACCACATTAACAGCTTATCAATGTGGTGACATTTGTAGTTCTATTTTGGTTCCGGTCACAACAATTCAACTTCGCTCATAAATCAGATCATCATGAATAAGAATATCACATCCAATTAGCTCAAAACCAAAACTATCATTAATCAGATTACTAAATCATATTCATAATTTAAAAGTTAAGAAACAGACTAAATGTTGATACATATATTTGAATTGATTCTTTTCCCCTTTCTTCACACAGACTAGATCGATTTCCCATCCCGATTAGAATCTAGTTTCCTTTTTGTTTCCCTTACACACAATGGATCAATTACTAAATCTAGAAAGTACCCAATTCCTTCTCTTCTCTTTGACCAAATATACACACTAGATCAATTTCCAAACTCGGCAAGCACCTAATGCCTTCTATTCTCTTCTCTTGAATTTCAAATTTACTAAGTGGTTTTTCAACCCCAAGGCAAGTATCTAGTAATAGATAAATATTAATAAGCCCAATCGCCACCCCACAAATATGGGCACTACCAAACCAGGTAGTCACTATTGTTGAGAAATATAGGGGCAACAAATTAAATGATTTCTCTTACTTTGATAACTGCCTATGATGTATTTTACTTATCTTGATTGGTTTCTTATTTCACTTAATTATATTTAGTGTTCTTATAATCAAACAACTACCAAAACAATTAAGAACAATGAGAAAATAGGACACAAGATATAGGAAATCAACCAGGGCCAAAACCTATCAAATTGAGAGGAAAACCCACAAGAACTATTCTCTTCTTATAAAACTTCAATTGAAAAATTCCAAGACCTATGACCCTTTACCGAGACCCCTCCAAGACTAAGTCAATGCATTCTTTCTTGATGAAATGTCCTTTCAGAAACTTTGACCTCAACAACTTCTGCAACTTCAACCTCGAATAGTTTCTCCAACAATTTCAACCCCCAATAGCTTCTTTTGCAATTTCGACCCCAAGAATTTCTTCTATAGAAATTATAGATTTCATGTGTGATATGGATTTGCTTCCTTTCCTTATTCACTTGGATAACCTTCTCCTTCTTGAGTACTCAACCAATAATATTAGTCTTTTCACACCAAATTTCAGTCTCCTAAGGTAGATGAAATTTCAGTCTTATTGCTACAATTTATGCCCTAACTTATTTTTCACATGTGAAGGATATTAGCCCAAAAACAATCCCAAAAACTTCGCTTTCTTCTCCTTGGATTCTTCTACTCTTTGTTAGGTATCTTCTCTCTTCTTGTTCTTCCACGATATGCTTGAGTGATTGATCCTTCAAATGAAGTTGAGGTCTCATATATATAGTATTTCTGGCAAGTCGAATAGTCCTTTCATAAGGCCAACTTGCTCTTTCTTGAAGGTTGAGTTGATGCTTCTAGTTTGAAAAGGTCTTGGAGGCTCTTCGACTCTAATTTTGACTCAAATAAAATTACTTTACAATATGTAACATCCCCAAAAGGGTCTTTCATACATGATAATGAATCAACTGACTTGTAGACTCAGTGATAATCCCTAGAAGCACTTAATGGGTGCTTGACTTATACAAATAAATTTCCTTTAAGCATGACACCCATGCCTCAAGAATAAAAATATTAAAATTATTTTTCTCATTATATCAATTACATAAAATCATGATAACATATGTCATTATGAAAACCGAACCTAGTTACATATTTCAGCACTCCCTCTTAACTAGGGAGGTATTCATAATCCATACAAGGTACTTGGACACTCTCAATTTGAAGAATTCTCATAAGAAGAGTTGGATTGGTAAGCCATATCATAAGACATGAGCTCAACTTATCTCTTTGCATCATACCAACCAACATTGTCACATAGCAAGGCCTTAAATAACATCTCTATCTATCCGTAAGATTAGAGCATAACGTTGGCTAGACCTATGAGTGATAGACACCATCATCATTGTCTCTTAAGGAACATACCCCACCCGGGTGTTCATAGAGTATTCCCTTTTATTACTCTTCCTATCTTGGAATAACACATCATCAAGGAATCCTATTTGACTACCCTTATCTTAGATGCCCTATCTCATCCTCAAAGAGTATCATAATCCATATGCTTACACAATCCTCGATTCCTTCATAATATGAAGACAAGAATGATGTGTTTATCTCTCCCTCTTATTTGAGGAAGATATACTCATTCCTATAAAAGGAATATACCCAAGCTCCCTCTTATCCAGGGACTTGTCCAAGCTCGCTCTCAACTAGGGACTTGTTTCCAAAAACAACTCTTTGGTGGAGATCATGGTACTATCAGCTGCTTATAGGGCACCTTCTTTCGATTTTATGAATTTCATTTTAATCATTATGGAGCCTTCATATTTTGTAGGGCACACACTATCCATCACTTTCCTTCAAGGAACCATAGGGTTGAACCATTATTCATGTCATCCTTCTTTTCATCGGAAAGTGATCTTATACTCCATATCTAGCTTTTCTTCATACAACTACCTCTTCCAAGTCATGTTTCTTTCAGGATATTTCATCCATTCCCATGAGGACCAGTTGTAGGTGACATCTACAACTCTCTTTTGGTAGTCCTGAATAAACACAACCAAATGTTGTTAAAAAAAATGAACATAAAATCAAAGTTACATTTTGTGACAGCCTTTCATCATGACATCTGCTTCGTGCAACGTAAAAATCCTGCATATTCATGCACATATCACCAAGACTTCCAATGCCAAGGGTCTTCTTCTTTTTCAGAATTTATCAAGGTATTCATACCTTCCTCATGGTTTTTCCATCCTAGATCCTTCTAGTCATTAGACATTGATTCCTTATCTTATGCGACCATAGTTACAATTTTTCCATGAATACTTCTTCCTTTCCTCACATATTGTAGCCTAGGAAATTCTATACATACTTCCTTCATATAGTCAACTACCTCATATTCCATATGAGGACATTTATGTTGAATTCATATGTGAACTAGTTCAAGGTGTATACTTTCATGCATTAATAGTATATTCTTCTTTCTCCATCATGCTCATAGGATAGAGCATTCAACCATGCTTTCTGCAACTATACGATGACATGACTTAATTTATCAAATTCATGCATACATACCTCTTTTCTTCTTTTGTTCATCCAGAATTCCTTGGACATCTTCCTTTCCTTGCTTGAAAGTACTTCAACCATGCTACACTCCTATGTCATCATTCCATCATCCTTCTAAACAAAGGATTCGATACAATGTGGAATGATGAATAAGACACTTGCTTCTTCCAAGTATAGGTGAACCTTCTAATGAATATTCCAATGGAAGATCTTGATTATCCTCATTCTGCAAATGATCCTTCTTATAAATTATGTATGATGATGTCTTTCTATGCTAGATGAATTTCTTCCAACCTTATGACTACTTCAATATGAGATACTATCATCATGACTGCTACAACCATGTAGAATTTTTCTTCAAATATCCTTTCAAGATTCTATAATGATGTTATGAGCTCTTCCTTTGCTTAAATTGTATGCTTCTAATATGATTCCATCTTCTACTAAGATGCATCTTGTCATAATTCTTTTCATATTAACTACCATGGTAGAGGTCTTTTCACCTCATACTTCTCCTTTCTATGCATTTGATAAAACTTAATAGTGAATATCTATCCCTTTGGATTTAGTCTCATCAGTTTATTCCACTTCCTTGGTTATATGGGATTCATTCATTTCTTTCATTTTCTTGTTATTTTTCTTGAATTTAGGACAACCTCTCTTGAAATTCCCATATTCTTGATAGCCATAGCATTGGATCTTCGACATATCGATCTTTTTTTTTTTTTTTTGAGGATCAAGCTTCCAAAACTTTCCTTTTCTTTTGTCCATGGTAGAAAATGCTTGAACTTGTTCATTTGATCCAACACCGCTTTTCCCTTTTAACCTGGTTTATTCAATATCACACAATGATCAGAGTGTTGGCAATATGAATTAGGTGTGTCCTTGATGGAAACCTACTTGATGAGTTGTCCTTGATGACAAGATGAATGGTAACCTACTTAACGAGTTGTCCCTTGATGGAAACCTACTTGTTAATATGTAAACATGATGTGACAGAGTGTTTTATAGATGTGACAAAGTGTTTTGGAAAAGACATGGTAGTTCAAAGGTAGAGGTATGACAAAGTTAAAAGTTCAAGAAGTATATGCAAGCTCAGTTAAGAAAATCTGCATACACATGCAAGTTTAAAGAAGAAAAGGCACATACAGTGTCCACGCCATGGTATTATAAATAACAAGGGTACTTACCATGGTATTGAGCCCAATAATAGATGTTTTGATGATGTCTAACAAAACCATCGGCTGGAGTATGGTTTTCACCGTGGTATTGAATAAGTCTAAGCAATATAAGGTGATGAAGATTAAAGTGGTGTGATATAGTGAAATGTGTGCAAGTGATAGAAATATTATGAATAGTTAGATCTGAAGCAAATATGCATGTTATGGGATATTGATGCTTTGCTTGATCTAAACTAAGTATGCACCTGAGAGTTTGATGATGGATCAAATCCAATAGATATGAGATGAGAATCATGAATATGAGATGATTTGATTTATGTTTTGATGGTGTCTTAATGCATGATTTGTCTATGTATGTTGAGATTTTGGTATGTTTGAATTTCTGTGTTGCAACAAAGGTTTGACTTTGAATTTTCATATCTGTATGCGGGTTTTATAGCTTGCAAGGTGTGTACACATGCGGAGGTGTTTCTGGTAAGTCGTGTACATGCAATTTTGGCTCCTAAAAAGCACACACACACACACAGATGTGTTTTTGGTAAGTCATGTACACACGGGTTTGGTTCTTGAAAAGTGCATACACACGCGTATATGCTTTGAGGAAAGTGTGTACAAAAACTAGGGTTTTGATGAAAAATAATTTCTGATCAGTTAATCAGTTTTCGATGTGTTTCTTCTGTCTGTTAATGAAGTCTTCTTGATGATATGTGCTTAAACAATGATGTTTCGATTATGAATTGATTGATTGAAAAATGTTGAAGTTACTCGCTGATTGAGATTGAAGATCAAAGAAAGTTCTGAGATTATTTCAGAATGTTGCACTAGATCTGAGTATGATTCAATGTTTGTTTCATAATGGTAGTTGTTCAGTTTCCAGTTATCATAGGTTTAATATCTTATGCTGGTATGATTCATGAAAGGCATGTACAGATGTGGGTTTTCTACTGTAAAGTAGCATATACATTTTGATAGTTGGTTGATCAAGGTTTACAATAACAGGATCTGGTTTCTGTGATGTGCAATATGCTGTCTGATATTCTAGTTAAAATTATTTGACTAATTTGTTGAGTTTTGATTGAGTTTCAGTGATTAGTTGATTCAGTTGTGTCAAGATTTTGATCGTTGAGTTAAAGTGATGAGTTACAGTTTGATGATTGATATTGAGCTTAAATGTTGGTAATGGGTCAAGTCTAAAAATTTGATGAAACATTGGCTACAAGTTATGATGTGTTGTAGTAGGTGGATTCAGTATGAAAATTTATGAAACATGGTCCTCGAAGTTGAGAGAGTTGTTGTTTCCTTCTAGTGGTAGATGGTAAATCAGATCAGGGGGTTGGAGCTCCCTCCCAGTAATAGCTGGAGAATGAGTGAATGTTGTATCCTTATGCAGATTGGTGACTGCATACTGGTACAAGATTATTCCAATACAAGATCTAGGGGGTTGAATCTCCCTTCCAGTAGGAGCTAGACAACGATCAAAGGTTGTAGCCTTTTGTAGGTGAGTGCCTATGTACTGGTATGCATTAGGGGAATTTTGAGGCCTAAAATGGACCTCCTAAGAAAAATGTACAACCAAAATAAAATTTATAAGAAGCAATAGGATTCAAGATGATTATGTCAACCATGGGGAATGATTCACCATTTTTTGAGTAAAAAAGTAACAAAGTAAAAAAATAATAAAATAATAAAAATAATAAAACTACTTTTTCAACTTGTATTTTCAACTTATCTCCCTAAGGTTTTAATCAAATTTCAAGAAGGAGTACTCGCTATATGCAAAATTTAATTCCTCATCTAAGGATTACCCATGTTGCATAATTTTGATGGACCATGCTACACGAAATTGGGAAATGCATGAAAAACATGATTTTAATCACGTTTTTAATGTATTTTTCATTTTTCGTGTAGTAGGGTCCATAAAAAGTATGAAACATGGGTACTCTTTGGATGAGGAATGAAATTCTGCATCCAATGAGTGTTTTCGCTCAAAATTTGAGTAAACCGATAGGAAGATAAGTTGAAAATATGAGTTGAAAAAATATTTTTTCCTTTTTTCGCTCTAAAATTTGATGATGTAATAGAATCTTATTTTATTATTTACACTATTATTTTATAATTTCCTTAGGAGGCCCATTTTAGACCTCAAAATTCCCCTAATGAGTCTACACCACTGAAAGATTGTAAAAATATGACAAAGACGACAATAACAGGTGGTTTTTTCCCACATTGGATTTCCGCCTTAAATCCCGATGTTCATGTGTGTTACTTATGTGCGATGGTTTATTTTGTTCTTACTACACATGGTTACTATCTATATAATGTTTAATAAAGTAGTGATGCACTGGCTGAAGATAAACAAATGATGAATTAACTGAAACATAAGTTTAATGGATGTACGCTAGTTATCTTAAGAACGGTCGCGTACATACACAAGTTCCTTTTAGAAAAGTCGCGTACAAAAATTAGAATATGAAATGAAAAGTTTTTTATTTTTAAAAATACTGATTCACCCCCCTCGCCCCCCAGTATTTTTCCCAACAGTTGGTATCAGAGTAGGTCCTTTGGCAGAAGCTTGATTGCTTGAAGGAGATCCGTTAAGATGGGTAGTCATGAAGGAGTATTTTCTATCATACCTCCTATATTTAATGGAACTAAATTTGTATTTTGGAAATTTAGGATGAGAGAATACTTGCATGCACTAAGAGCTTATGTATGGGAAATAGTTGAAAGTGGATATCAATTTCTAGCCTCCATTCCTCTAGACACTGCAGGAAAGAAATAATATGAAACCAATGCAAAGGCTATAAATGCCATCTTGGGAAGTCTGGCCGAGACCAAGTTTGTGAAGGTAATACAAATGAAAAAAGCAAAGGGAATGTGGGATAATATTATCCAAAGTTATGAAGGCCACACCAAGATAAAAAGTGTTAAACTTAAGACATTCAGAATTTAGTATGAGTCATTGAAAATGCATGATGATGAAAGCATTGCAACATTTTTTTCTTAGAATAGATGAAGTTGTGAATTCCATGATAAATCTTGGTGAAGAATGCAGGAACAAGTCTATGGATCGCCACAGACAATATGGCAAGAAACTAGATAAGGACATTGATATCAAAAAATTTGAAAAAGATGGATCCACCAATAAGAAAGAAAAATAAGAAAAGATAAGGTGTGGTCTTTCTCTTTGCTCATTTGAAGATAAAGATGAATGGTAAATAAATATTGGAGATTCTCATCACATGAATGGAGATAATATTAAAATGGAGTCTCTTAGGAAGAACCATCAAGGTACTTTTATTCTTGGAACTAATGTTTCCGTAAAAGTTCTAGGACAAGGTAAAGCGAGAATTAATAAAACTAGAGTAGTACATGATGCTTTATTAGTTCAAGGACTAAAGAAGAATATCCTAAGTGTAGGACAAATGGTAGATAAGGGAAATATAATTGTGTTTACATCAACCAAGTGTAAAGTTATGAATGAAGTAATTGGAAAAGTCATAATAAGAGGATATAGAATTTGAGACAAACTGTATGTGTTTGAAGATCGAAATTCTCATAGATATGAGAAAGGGTCAGACTTAGAGTAAAAGAAGATTTTTCCTATTGCAGTCCCTTATTCTTAAATAAATATTTCTAACATTGGATGCAGAAGTGGTGAGAGGTACTTGACCTCATGAAAAACAGAAGATGGTTATCAGGTCCTCAGGATCAGTGATGTGTAATCTCAGGGGGAGTAATACATATTAATTCCCACGGTTGTTTTCGATTTTCTTGTTGGTTATAATACTAAAAATGTCTTTGATGAAGTAATAATAATCAGGTATAGAAAAAACAGACTTAGGGGGCGCTGAAAGTATGAAATTTCAGTATTTCACTTTATGTACACAGACCTTATGTAGAAAAGGCGTGTGTATATGCGATTTCTAAGTTGCATAGTTGCATATATTTTGGTATGATGAAGAAACAGTGGGACAAACTCAAGAAAAGGGTCTGATATGCTTCAAGTCAATTATCAAATGTCTTTTCTGTTTTGATGGTTGAAGGTTATAGTCTGTTGATGATATTTGAAAGTTCTTTTGGCTTGTATAAGTTTTTAATGACTTGATGGATGACTGGTTGATGATGATGCCTTGATGATTCTTACTGATATATGAAATGATATGATTAGATATGATAGTGGACAGTTGGCACAGGTTCAGGGGGAGCATTTTCTATGCTTCTAATAATGCATTGTTGGAATTATGTTTCCTTCATACACAATGATCCTTTGGTATTGCTACTTATGTTGATGAATTTCTTGAATGATGAATTTTCTATGATTAATAATTGTTTATGTTGCATATTGATGAAGTGGTGTTAATGTGATAAATTTTCTTACGAAGAATTTGGGCCAAGAAAATGATGTTGTGAAGACATGGTCATATGCTACTGCTACATCTATTGAATGATACTTGGAAACATGTCATATTGAGGAATGATGCTACATTGTCCAATATTATGATGAATCTCACTTATGATGTTATGACTACATACCAAGTCATAGGTTGATGATATTGAATCTACAATGTTCTATCTTATAATTGATGATGAGTTGCTGTTGACAAATGTCTATGGTGCAAATCATATATGAAGTATGATAGTTGTTGATGAATATCATGGTCTTTTTGGGGTATTTGGTCTTGATTATGAATGTCTTATCGATCATTTAATGTAAAGGTCATATAAATACCTATGATGTACTCATTGTAAAATTTAGTTATGTATGGAATATTGTGGTCAAGTCCTTTTGAACATATGATGTAATTCGTAACCCCACTATGTTTGAGAAGTTGATGTAATAATAATGTCAAACCCATTGTTATTGGGTAATGATGTAAGTTTGAGTCCTTGGTGTTAGGACAAGTCTTATGAGTCATAGAGTCATGTACTTCAATGTTCATCCTTTAGAAACTTCAACATGTGCTCAGGGGGAGCATGATCAATGTTCATACTCAACAGTTCAGATATGGAAGTCTTCATTCAACATTAGTCAGCCCTTTTCCCTTGATGTCAAAGGGGGAGAGTAACTTGGTGTTTGGTGAGTAGCTTGGTGTTTGAAAAGCTTGGTGCTTGGCTTCATGTATTACAGGTTGTGGTGACCAAACACCAAAGTGATTGCCATCAAGTCCAACAAGGGAGATCGTTGGCATTATGAATTAAGTGTTGTCCTTGATGGCAACCTACCTGATGAGTTGTCCTTGATGACAAGATGAATGGAAACCTACTTAATGAATTGTCTCTGGATGGAAACCTACTTGTTGAATATGTAAACATGATGCGACAGAGTGTTTTATAGATGTGACAGAGTGTTTTGGCAAAGACATAGAAGTTCAGAGGTAGAGGAATGATAAAGTTGAAATTTTAGGAAGTATACATGGGTTCAGTTAAGAAAAGTTGCATATGCATGAGTTTAAAGAAGAAAAGGCGCATACAGTTTCTGCACTATGGTATTCTAAATATGAAGGGTCCTTACCATGGTATTTCCTTCTGGTATTGAGCCCAGTAACAAATGTTTTGATCCCATCTAAGAAAACCATCAGTTGGAGTATGGTTTTGACCTGTGCTATTGAAAAAGGCTAAGCTATATAAGGTCAAGAAGATCAAAGTGGTGTGATATAGTGCAATGTGTGCAAGTGATAGAAATCTTATTAATAGTTAGATCTGAAACAAATATTCATGTTATGGGCTATTGATGCTTTGCTTTATCTAAACTAAGTATGCAACTGAGAGTTTGATGATGGATCAGATCCAATAGATTTGAGATGACAATCATGATTATGAGATGATTTGATTTGTGTTGATTATGTATTAACACATGATTTATTTGTGTATGTCAAGATTTGGGTATGTTTGAAGTTTTGTGTCGTAACAAAGAATTGATTATGAATTTGCAGATATGTACGTGGATTTTATAGCATACGAGGTACATACACACACAAATGTGTTTCTGGTAAGTCGCATACACGCTGGCTTGGTTCCTGAAAAGTGCCTACACACGCGGATATGCTTTGAGGGGTTGGGTTGTGTTATATTCTTTCCACAACTAGCCCACGTAGTTAATCAGGGGGGTTAGGAGGGGGGCGGAGCCCCCCTTCGTCGCGCTAATTGCCTATTGGGGGGAGTCACAGGGGGTTTGAGTGGTGTAGGTAACCCCACTCTATGGGGTTCGGGGCAGCACCCTGGAAAATTTTGGTTTTGGAACCTATGTTAGGTTGGGTGGACCCACCTATGGTTTGGTGCATGAGTTTTGCACATGATTTTTGAACGCAATGGTTTTCGGTCCTTGGTATTGGACGCGATGGTTTTTGGTCCATGGTATTGGATGCTTCGGCATGTATAAATATGTATTATAATATTGAAAGGAACAATAATGAAAAATCAAGCTGGTAGTTCTGGTTTCAGGATCTAGCGGAAAATCTCTGTGTATATGTGTTTTATGTGTTATGCTCTTGCATTGTTTATTTTATATGTTTTAGAATTCGTATGTAGGTAATTTATGTATGGAGTTAAATCCTACATTTGGTATCAGAGCTATTTTGGCTTCAAGGGGATCCCTTTGTTGCTGAGGGGTTTCGCTCAGGCCCGTGGTAGACCCTATTCAGTGGGAGATCTGCGAGATCGATTCTGGTGGTGAAAGAAGATGGCGAGTAGTGGAGAGATAGAGATCGAGAAATTTAATGGTCAGAGTTTTGAGTTGTGGAAACTCAAGATGGAGGATATGTTGGTGGATAAAGATCAGTGAATCGTGGTAGATCCAGGTACTAAACCTACGGGAGTGTCTGATGAAGAATGGAAGAAGTTAGATCAGAAGGAAAAGAGCACAATATGATTATGTGTCTCAGATTCAATATTGTTGAATGTATTAGGGGAAGCTACGGTTAGGGACTTTGTACCAATCTAAGTCTTTGGTGAATAAACTGTTCCTGCAGAAAAAGTTGTATAACCTGAGGATGAAATATGGAGACTCGGTGATAGAGCATCTGAACGCATTTAATACTATGGTAAGTCAATTAGCATCTGTTGATATTAAAATTTCAAATCAAGATAACTGCATCAGTTTATTGTGTTCTTTACCAGATTCATGGGATAGTTTGGTTATTGCAATAGGTAGCAATGTAACTGCCTTGCAGTTTGATGAAATAGTCTCATCCTTGCTGACAGAGGAGATGAGATGGAAAAATATTGAGAGCCAGAATGGTGATGCCTTGTATGTATGAGGACAGTCCCAGAATAGAAACAAAAATAAATCATCGAGTGGGAGATATAAATCTAGAGGGAGATCTAAATCTCCAGGAAAGCCTGTAAAGGTGGTGTGCTGGAAATGTGGAAAGGAAGGGCACTACAAAAGGGACTGTAAATCTAAAGCTCTTGATAAAGGAAAGGGATCTGCTGATGCTCCTTCCACAGAGGCAAAAACTACCTCAGATTAAGGTGGGTATGTGTACTTGGCTTCTTCAAGTACACATGTAGATCATGAGGCATGGTTGATTGACTTAGGTGCATCCTTTCACTTCACTCCCCACAGAGAGTGGTTCTACAAGTATGAGAAATATGATGGTGGTGATGTCTTCTTATGGGACGATAGGAAGGCTAGAATCATTGGTCGCGGAAAAGTAAAGTTGAAGTTGTAAGGTGGAAGGGTTAGAACACTTTCGAGTGTTCTACATATTCCTACATTGGCCATAAACCTAATTTTTGTAAGAAAGTTGGATGATGCAGGTATAAAAACAGTGTTCGAGAAGGATACCTGAAAGATGGGTCGGGGAGCACTGGTATTGATGTGGGGAGTTTGGATCAGAACTCTGTACAAGTTACAAGGTAGCACAATTGTTGATGGGTGCAATAGTTCTATGGTTCCTGAAAGTGGAGCAGAAAATCTAGTGGTCTCTGGAGAGAAGACCATGTTGTGGCATCAAAGGCTTGGACATATTGGAGAGAAGGGCCTTTGAATAATTCATGGTAAAGGTATGGTAGAAGGTATGAGTAATAGCTCTTTTGATTTTTATTTCTGTGAAACTTGTGGATATCGGAAGCAGAATCAGGTGAGCTTCCCCTCTGGTGGTAAGAGGGCAAAAAATATATTAGATCTTGTGCATAGTGATGTGTTTGGACTTGTGAAGGTTCCATCACTGGGTAAGTCTGTGTACTATGTATCATTTATAGATGACTTCTCAAGGAATACATGGATATATTTCCTTAAGAAGAAATCTGAAGTCTTTGATAGGTT